>VCRD01004979.1:0-36475 GCA_006783055.1 Trinorchestia longiramus
TGGAGCAAAACATGATGCCATCAGCTGTAGCAAAACATGATGTCATCAGCTGTAGCAAAACATATCAGCTGTAGCAAAACATATCAGCTGTAGCAAAACATATCAGCTGTTGCAAAACATATCAGCTGTAGCAAAACCTGTCATCAGCTGTAGCAAAACCTGTCATCAGCTGTAGCAAAACATGTCATCAGTTGTAGCAAAACATGTCATCAGTTGTAGCAAAACACATCAGCTGTAGCAAAACATGTCATCAGCTGTAGCAAAACACATCAGCTGCAGCAAAGTATGATGCCATTACGATGACACACTTAGCTCTGTTCTATACTCCAGCCAGTCGTAAACAAATCTGTGATTACCTGCAATCGAAGGAGCACTTTTATTTGTTATTTTTGTTGCAATCAAGCCGTGTGGTCGCATTGCGTTCACACAAAGGGAAAACTTGTACAATACAATTACTAAGAACCTTGACAGGTCATCCCCTCGCAAGGCCTTTTTTTTTGTGTCGCACAAGACCCTCAGTCGCTGGCGCTGTGCTTGTGCTCTTGTGTCGGTACAGGAAGTAATGGTCACTCGCTCTGCCTGTGTCTGTAGCTAGAACTGAAAAACTGAGATGTAGGGTGGATGAACTAAAACTTAAAATGAAGTGAAAATTTGTACAATAATATTATTTTTTCATTTTATTTATGTCAGCAAATGTATGCATCCACAGTTACTGCTAAATTGTCAGCTCACGTTAACCCGCAAGTCTGCGATATGAATTCAGCCTCTTTCTGATTTTGTACGCATCTTAAGCGAAATCTGTGCTGAGCGCTAGTGACCCTGTGGGTCTGGCGTTGCCTGTGAAGAGACGTAATGCCCACTGCAAACTTATACGTTCGCTCATAATATAGTTACCTTAAGATAAAAATACAAGTTTTATGTAAACAATTAAAGATCGCTTTATAATTGACCGCGTTTTTTTTTTTTGAAATATTTTGTTTTGCGAAAAAGTATACAGTAAAATTCATACTTTAATACTTTTTATATCTTACTGTTGCTGCAAAAAGGTGGTTGTGTAGCCTTGCTTCTGGAACTACGCTGAGATCATGGGCGGGGAGACGCTCTATATTATAAGGATCTCAAGAAGCAGAGGGCAGCGAGACGTGGTGCATGGGAACCCTGTTTTCCAGAGCTCTGTGGATCATGTCTGCCCAGCCTTCATCACGAACTAAAATTCTAGCGCAGCATTTTAGTCCTTGATGAGGGAAAAAAATACAAAGTACTTTTCTATTTGTCTTCATGTGATCGTTTTACAGGCTGTGCATAGAATTTATGCTTCGGAGAATTTCACAATGCATTCACATTTATTACGATGCTTGTTCGAAAACAATGGCTTCTATTATTCTTAATTGTGTCTACTGAGTGGCTTTTACTACTTCTAGCTGGTACTACTGCGAGGCATGCATCATTTGTAGCTGTTACTACTGCGTGATCCTTGTACATACAAAGCTCAGTTCCAGCTGCTATGGACACCTCACGCCCACCAACCATCTGTCACCTAAGTCTCCATGGGCGCCAGGTTTGGGACAAGCCTCCCATGGCCGCCCACAAGCTGTTATTATGAGCAACAACACCTTTCTTGGTGTCTGCGTTACCCTGTCTCTGCTTCTCTTCTGCGCCGTGCTCTTACTCGTGAGTTATTCTGGGTTTGTTCTCGCAGATGCAAACTGTCGCATTGAACATAATTTGTCAGTAATGTGAAAGATGCAATGGTGTGAATAGTTGGTCATAGTTCAGACAACGCTTCATGTAACACGTACAAGTTTTCTTTTTCAGCTATTTCAACATCAACTGAGATTTGACTTCCTTCTTGTTCTTTCATTGTCAAATTTTTTGCAAAGTTATGAGAACTTTGTGCAGAAAGAATTATACTACATTACGATAGATTTACAACAATTCAAGACAGAATACCCGTTTTCTTTTTTATTTAGACTGCAGTTCTGTTTGCTGTGAGCACAAACAATGTCGATTAGCAGGTCTCCCGGAAGTGTTTCCCAAGCGAAACCGAGCCTTCTTGCTAATAGCGGAGGAATTCTAAATTTCATCATTCCTGTTTCCCAGAGGTGTGAACATGGTCATCAGTTCTTGAATGATGTTTCTGGTGCTCGAGTCACGGACGTTAATTGGAAGCTTCGAGTTCTTGAATACATAAATATAGTTGTAGCTGCGCATCAGTTGACTCGGTAACACCTAGATGTAGAAATTGAAATCTGTCTTCAGTTTCATCACGATTATGGGGAATTTACGCTGGGCGGCTGTATGTTGCTAGCATATTTTGTGATTGTAGTTCTACCTGAACAAACGAATGAAAGAACTACAAGCATTTATGAAAGAATGAATTTTTCATTCTGATTACACGAGATTTCTCATATTTTTTGTACGTGTTTACTCGCATCATAAATCGAAAAACAATCATGATGTTTGAAATTAAGCTTTGGTAACGTGTTAGTTTAATGGGTTTCGTGTATTTTAGAGGGATCTGCGAGTGGGTTCTGATTTATTTCCCACAATTGTCTCTGTTATCAGAATCTCTGTGTAGATTATAGTAGTATACGTTCTGGTCAGAAGAGACGGCCGACGTGGCCGATAAAAGAAGAGCTTCCATTGCGGCGACTTGAGTCACGTAGCGCGCGTAGTTTTTGTTAAGAAGTTAGAGGAAGTTCCTTCCGCAGCGTTTTGCGCAAGGCTCGTGCGCTGAGGTGTCCTGCTTTCTAGGAATTGGTTCTACTTCGACGAGTCTCTAAAATGCTCACGCGCTTCTTCGTCATCAGACGCCACTGAAAGTTTTGAAATATTCCAAACTCGCGCAAGTTTTTGAGCGTGATCTGGAATGCAGTCCAGCTTTGAATACCGAACTCATATCAGTGTGTCAGTTCACTCCTATATGTACTGGTATTCTGAAGAAAGGTAATGTCTTTATCATAGTTTTCTAATTTTTTCTGCGCTGAATGTAAGCTTGCAAAACATTTTTCTATTATAAAAAGAATTTTTATTTACATTCAGAAAGGGTGAACGTCTCTGAAAGAATGCGATCTGTTGTTAATGGACCTACAACTGGATGTTGTTTTTATTCTTAAGCGCAACGTTGGAGTGAAGACTTTGTCATCTTCTGTTGCCATTCCATCCTACGCATAATGTAAAGTCACTTTTAACTATTTTCAGTAAATCATGCACATTCGTGTGTCATTGATTATGACGCAATTTTATGTAGCACTGGGTGTAATATAATGGTGTAGTTTCAAGCTGTGATTCATATAGTGCTCATATTGTTCAAATGAACTCGAAGACTAATTTGGGCAGAATTTCAGCCTATTACCTTGTGCGGACGACGCATGCCATCGTCTTACGTCAATTCTATAGTGCTAATGAAGTTCATAGATGGTTTAATGGAAGTACATAGACGACGGATAAGTTTAAGTTTGTACTCGTGGTATTAAAGCCTCTAGAGGAACTTGCTCAGTTCAAGGATTTGCAGTACACATTTTGCTTACGTTTAGCACTTCATGTGCTTACGAATATCACAAGAACTTCTGCTTCATAAATATTTTCTTTATTTCAGCACATAGTGGTGCAATAAGTGTTAATTTTTCCTATATTCATTGTCTTGATGCTATAAAGTACTGCCCAAATGCCTTCAGAGCGTTAATTTTACCATATTTAATCGGAGACGAGGTCGACTTTTTCTAACTCGCCCCCTCGTTTGTTGAGGCTAAGCTTCCGTCGCCTTAAGAGGACCAAAATTATCTCTGAGTTTTGATGTAAAAACCTTAATGTACTAAAGTAGAGGTCTTCAACCTTGTAATCTCGTTTTTACTTCTTTGATTCTGGAAATTTGTTACGTTCTAGACAGAAGTGAGGGTGTAGCTAGTATTTTTAATAGGACATGATTTACATGATCCGTACTATCGACCTGTTGGTATACTGCTGATATAATAAGTTAAACTTGAATTACTTTTTTCAATATATGTACTTATACGGATATGAATGTGGGTTTAATAAAGTCAAAGTTGTCCATAGGGCGTATTATACATGTATGTTACATATGAGAATAAAAAAGGTCCCACGTTTTGCAAAAACAAGGACGCAAAGGCAAAGCAATATGTATGGAAAAAATAATTCTAGCATGATAGCACGCTGGAAACAACTGCTAAACTAGGGCAGCCATTCAAGTGTAACGCTACTTTCATCATACTAAATGATAGGCCTTTATGTATGTCAATTTCTTTCCAATTCACGATACAATTTTCTTCCACTTACACGAGTATCAAATGGTAATGTTTGCTTGCATAAACTTGGGTTAAGAGAATAGAGAAGATTCTGACGTTCTGTTCGTGTGTGGATACCACAGCATTTGATTTAGGAAGTATTGTTACGGTTGACTGAATATCATCAGTATTAAATTTATGGCAGCATTTCCCTTATCGCAACCTCTAAGTTGACTTTGGGCAATAAAAATTTTACTCTCGTGGCACAGTACAAGCGTGTTAATAATTATATTTACTGGTGGACAATTTTATTAAGAGTAGCGATAAAGTGTATTGCTATACACTAACCTTGTCTACACTTTGCTCTTGTATTCTTCACATAAGTAAAGAGATAAGCTGTTGTTTAGAAAGAACGTAGGCAAGAAGAAGTTCTGTACTTGTAAGATTTCCTTGATATTGTTTATGAAGAATTAGGATACAAACTGATACATCCAAAAGATCGCATATATTAGCACCAAGGAATAAATTTAAAATTTATTCAGGACATTGGAAGCCTGTGCGAATCCGTAAAGCCTCTGTTTCTTGGATATCTTGGTGTACAAATGCGTTATAAGAACCACATACCACTCTTCTGCTTATATAAACACTAACGAAGTACAGAGTACCTGTGCAAATTTAGAATGTTATGTAATAATTTCATGTTAGCCAATTTCGAGTATATGTTCTTATAAGATGTCTAATAGTATCAGTGCAATCTCGAAGTTACCAATTTAAGAAGATTAATCAACAGTACGAACGCATTTATTAGGACAGAAGTACAGTAGTTCAAAGAAATGCTCTTCCAAGTTTATTACGGGTATCGGTAGTTATGTAACAAGGAGCAAAGTCGTTGTGTGTATTTTTACTTGAGTTTAAATCCTTCAAATAACATACAAACATTGACATTCCGATGATTATCACGAAATTGACACAAGCATCGACTTGTCTTGTTAAAGACGACGTCATTTTATTAGATTGAGACATCCGTTTAGGAGCATTGATGTATTACTGTTTCTGGCCTCTCACCTGAGAAGCTCTACTCTTTTACTCCTGAATTAGCCCTGCGTCTTCTAGCCCTACCAACAACAAAGAGTTCCTTTGAGCTGTTGGCAGCCTTTCTTTGGTCAGTGCTGGTGGCTTCAATGTTCCCAAAACTCAGGGTCAATCTTTCAAGTTTTGCTGATTAGGAATCGTGGATGAACTGAAGTCTTGTTCTTCTGAGACACTGAGTAGCAATGGTAATTACTTCACTAGGTTCCCTATTATTTAAAATATAAACAAAAATGAGCTCATCTTTAGGAATGCTGTTAAGCATCAAGTTTATAAATAATCACTTGAAGGTATGGAAGAATTGTTCACTTGAAAGTTTTCCGAAAGAATATTAGCCAAGGTATTTCTTGTTTTGTAAACGAATTAAATGAACCTGCTGTATTGAGTCTGGTTTGCATTAAATAAGTAAATAATTTTCTAGGCGTATATTTGTGCAGAAAAATCCCTCACTCGTGCTAAGGAAAGTTTTGAATAACTTCAACCTCTAAGCAATGGTAATCAATAATAATGTTACTTATCTTGTTCGAGCAATCATTTTTCCGAATAATACAAATTTCAGCAATTGATCGAGACAACTTAAATGGAATGAATTTTTAGTTGTCTACTCAAAAGCAAATTCTATATGAACGAGAACTCAACTCCGCTAGATTTCTAGAAGAAGGAGACAGTTCCCTCGGTTGTCATGAGTGGCTCGGGAAGGGGAAAGCTGCGTGGCCTAGAGCTGCTGCCTAAACTTCTGAATGCTGCAAGCGCAATTGTTTACACACGAGAGGTCTGCTGTTAATGGATCTCTAGTTAGAGCACGTTTACTTACAGCAAGTTACAATGGCTTAGGGTACGCACCTTGCAGTATACTCAGTAGTTAAGTTAACTTCAAGACATTATGTTTGCAAAATTACCTTATTTGTGAACATATTACTCTGAGAATGGTACTATGTCGAGTTTACTTTGAGAAGATTATTTTTATAAGCATCATTTCGTGAGTTACATTTCGTAGATCAGTTTTAAATTAATATAGATGCATTTATTAATATGATGTATGGAATGAATAGCATTAGTGGGAAGCATCAATACAGAAAACCTGTGAACACAGAAATACACGATGTAGTTAGAAAACCAATATACAGCCTACAAAATTGTGATTGCATGAAAATTTGATAACAACAAATATATAAAATGTTCGTCGCAATTGACGTTGCCAGATGAATGAAAACGTCTCAACTCATGAAAAATTAAGTGCAGAAGTAAAGTGATTATAATAATCGATCTCAGCCACTGTTAAGAACAACGAATGACCCAAAACAATGGAGAGCAGACGAGTCTATGGAGCACAGGCCTTCAAGCGAGATCACAGCTTCTTATCAATGGGTCTTTGTTCGCCAGCAGCGGAAGGAGTGGCAACTACAGCGAGTCTTTATTGATGCTGCCAGTCTGCCACTCTGCCACACCGCCACTCTGCCACACCGCCACTCTGCCACACCGCCACTCTGCCACACCAGCTACTGTTTGTTTCCCGAGGCTGTGTGAACGCTCTGCGTCTGATTACAATGATAGCTGCGGGCTGGAAGATACCTGTCTACAATTTGTGTAGTTTTGATAAGCTCTTCAAGAAAAACGAGGTGACTTTCATGAAGAGTTAGTCTTGTCTTGCTTGTCAGAGCCTTTTTATTTACCACTCATTGCAGCTGTAGCTGCCCGTGCGTGTATAAACGATTCAACACATGCAGTTTGAATTGAAGAAATGAATTTGAAGTGAGCTATACTCAGTAGTTCACTAAACGAGCTCATCGTGGTCAACGTAACGCAGGTTAGGGCGTTTGATCTTGAGAAAAAAGAATTTAAATATCTAATTACTGAGATCATTTGTTTATTATTTGCTGGTATGGACCGTTCTGGGGCTTAATCAGCAATCATAAGGGATATGTCAATTGAAGTTTCCAAAGGTATCGATTTAGCTATCTACCGTATAGGTAGTAACATTGTTAATGGCATTAAAGATTATAACACGTTTGTTTGTAAACCGCCAACTACAAGTATCATAGTTCCTGGGTTAGGGATCGTCGGAACACACTGACTCTGGGCGGCTTGGTGTTCTATTACAAGCCTTTTTTTAACACGGATCAAACCACAGTAACAATGAGCTGAGTGGTAGATATGATTTCCATAGGGGTACACGCACATCTTCGTGCGACTAAGTATTTTCTAATTGCCTATGGCTGTTTTATATTAAAGCAAAGTATTCACTGAAAGAGGTTTAATGAAAATTTATCTCATTTTAAATTTTCTTTTCCTGTATTGTATCGGTGATGCAGGTGACCACCAGTTCTTGTGTTGTATCTGTTGCTCTGTCCCACATACCGCTTATGTAAATCAGTTTCTTTCATCCTAACCTGAATGAGCGTTTGTGTCTAACCGGTACAACACCTGTTGTACCGCTGTGAACACTTGTGTTTTACCGGTGCGGCATCTGTCAGTCCGGCTTCAGTAAGTTCTATATTTCTCTCAACAAGCAACACTTCACACACAGCTAGACACGCACAATGCACCTGCTGTAAAACTTGTGCAGGCAACCACCTGATTGTGAGGCTTGAATCATTCAGTATAAAATATTTTGCTTAATGTCTGCATAGCAGGTGTTGATGAGTTTGTTTCTTGTCAACACTTATAGAGGCACTCACCATGTTATTGTTAGACTTCGGAATGTTTCCTCGAAAGTGTTTTGCCTTAAATATTAGATTAGTTTACAGGATACTTGGAGCTCACTTGTACGAAGTAAGAGCCAGTCCTCTAGCAGGTTGAACTAAGATTTAACACGAGTAACAAATGTAATTTCACATTAAGTTGAGAGTTTGGGAAGCACAATGTTTGTAAACTTGACACGCTGAAACTCGGCGTCTGAGGACAACGCAGTCCTGCCACCTGCCTCCAGCTTCCTGTCCGCAGCACCGCAAGCTTCAGCTCACTGCGCCTTTTCTTGTCCGTTTTCTTCGTACTCGTTTCACGGGTAATGTTGAAGTTGAATCGCTAGTGTTAAATCAAATTTAGAGTACTTGCATGATACAAATTTTATTTATGCAGAATGTTACTCATGACAGTCAGGAAGTTGGTCTTTGCTTTAATTAATTGTGTAAGTGATCTTGTAAGTGGTACCAGAGTTTAAATTTCAATTGTATGGGAAGATGTTCGCTCCTTATGGTTACGCTATACTGTTTTGCTATTGGCAGTTTTTTCTTGACAATTGAATGGTATGAAATATATCGGTGATGAAATTAGAGGCAGCGTCAACTGTTAGTGTTTCTTTTCTTTTTGAAAAGAAATCTAACCGCAGAAGTTTTGTTTATCATATTTTTTATTGTTTCTTCAGAAATTATGAACATAACTTACATTAAATCCTGACCCAACAGATGGCTTGCAGAGTAAGCTTCGTTAATTTCATTCGTCTATAAAAAGATATGAGATTTTTGTTTTGTTACGTTTCATAGTGGATCTAATAAGGCAGTCTTGCGACTAAATTTTGAGACTCGTCACATTTTATTCAACCTCAACAAATAGTGAGATTATGAAAATTTGTTAAATATTTCTGAAGGGCTCAGATACAAGATGTCACTTCCTGATACATTTTTCAGAAAATTATATAGTAGGCTGGTATGCAATTAAAATGGACCTTTTTAACCGATCTAAATGATATAATCGAAATTTTGTTCTACGAAATTTAAAAGTAGTTATTGACTATGTTTGTAGATGTTTTGAACTTTACTAAGTGCTTAGAATTGTAAATAAATTAATGAATCTACGCCCATGAGTAAAATGAAAAGAAACAAATAAATTGTGGAGTCAACCCTGATAAAGTGACCTCCCATCTTACTTTTTTCGAGAGAAATTGATTGTGCTGCCTGTGCGCCACCCTGTAGTTGTGGTGCCTGTGCACCACCCTGTAGTTGTAGTGCCTGTGCACCACCCTGTAGTTGTAGTGCCTGTGCACCACCCTGTAGTTGTGGTGCCTGTGCACCACCCTGTAGTTGTGGTGCCTGTGCACCACCCTGTAACTCTGAGAAGCCAAGTCACACAGCGTTAAAATTTACTGCATGAGAAACTGAATGCTCTTTAAATTACGTCTCGTAAATTAATATTTGAAATGTGAATGCTCGTATTGCTTCTGCATTAAAAGGCATTTCCTCTATATGAAACAATTATATTGGGGAAATATGTAACTAAAACTAATGAATTTACCACACAAATTAACGAGTTGAGTGAACCTATTTACTTGGTATGGTAGGTCATCCTAATAACGAAGAAATATTTGTCGAGGCAAACTGATAGCGAAGACCTTGATGTTGTTTTTTTTTATTCGTTTTCTTCTCGAAAAATTACACTCTGATAATTTTTTATTGTCACGTTGGTGTGTGTGTCCGCTTTCTCAGGTGCGTACAATTTTCTAGTTAAAATGCCCAATTTGTTGATTTTTCTCGTTAGCAAAAGCACTTAAATTGTATTCGTGTTTTTGCCTTGGTAAATCTGTTTTTCTGGTTTTTACAGTAGGCACAATTCAACAGTAACAATTCATTACTCCGATACACCATTCAGTTGTAACCCTGCTACGATAAAAAGAACAAGTTAAAACTGTCACCCAAACTAAGAAGCTGGTTTACATTATCGATGGAAATTCAAGATTCCAATTGCCACTTTTGTCATAACCGAAACGATAGAAAAAATGCAACCCTTGCACCTCCAATGAACCATGAGATCAGCGCCCTGCAGCGGCGGAACAGAGCATGGCGCTAAACAACGGACTGGACGCGAGTCACGTCCGCTCTATTGGTCATTCCGGACCTAAGCTTCCGGTCTTCAACACTTGCGTGGGTTCGCAGTTTAAGTGTCCGGCCGGTCGGTGCACGAGCAGCAGGAGTACCCAAACTTTGAGTGAGGTTGTCGCAGTGATGCACTAAGTAAAGCACAACCGTGTTGTCCACCACACTCGTTTCATGAGTTACCTGAGCCGATGGTCAGATGTGATATACGTATGTTGAAGGATTCACTGGGAACTTGACGTTTTAACGCGCAAAGTTCACATCCATATAAAAGTACCAGTACCAATATATCATCTGTGGGTTGCAGAGGCTTAATTCTTCTTTGTAAGATGTATTTCTTTGCGAAAAATTGCCGGATAGAAAATTCAAAACGTTGGATCTACGTAAATTACTATGGACAAACCTATTCATGAACAGTTCCGTGGTGCGTTGTCCATATTATGTAATGTTTACTACAGAAGTCCTGCTTATAGTTGTACTGTTTAGAGTTATCTTTTATTTTTCGTACGCATTTATAGTATATTAGGTCCCTGCTTGCTTCACGGCGCACTATGACTTTTCCGCATTATTTATTTGTAACTTCGCACGCAAAACTCTAGAAGTATGCTCATTGACTATGATACTTCATACAAAGTATACTTGAAAATGATGTGGGTTTGGTGATGTGAACCAAGCTATATTATACATATATATATATATATATATATATATATATATATATATATATATATATATATATATATATATATATATATATATATGTTAAAAAACTTAATTTCTCATGAAATTTTTCATTGCAACTGTGTGGCACGAATAAAAGCTCCAAAACAACTCATCCTCATGTAGTGAAGTCAGTTCTACGGTCGCTGAACTGCAAATTCGAGCACCAGTCAATAACAATAAATATTTTTATGCCACAAGTTTTTATTTTTATGAGAGCATCATTTTAAAATTACGATTTAATTTCACATCATCGCAGTGGATCAACTTATTTCACAATCCTGTAAATACTTTGCGTTTGAAAGGTTTGACATAATTCCAGAGACTGAGGGAACTGTTTGTGTTCAGCTTCTCTTGATGTGAGATCAGTTTTCAGTTTTATATGAGCTTTGAGACTCCACGTGCACTAAATTCAGTAACAGATCTAGTTTGGACAGGCTTGTGTCTGTTATTTTCATTCATTCTCCGCACAGGTGGCTAGGATATTGTGCAAGCAACGCTGATGTCTTCAATGACTCTTTGAAGACTTTTTCGCTGCAGACTTTCGCGCTTTAACACGCTCATGCTGCCTCTGTTACAACGTCTTCATTGTGGTGATAAAAAAGTCTGATTAAATCCAACCTTTCTTAAAAATTTTTCTTGCAAGACACGATATCTCCGGTAATGGCAATTTCCAAGTTACTTGATCAGTTCCACAATGAACACACCTCTCACAGTTAGCAACACGATGCGTCGTGATCGTTGTTTGGACGTTGCATTGTTCTGCTCAGCGACACATGAAGGCATGGAAGTTGAGCTCAGGCGCTGAGGTGTTGTGAAGGCTGGAGACTCCTGGAGCTGTGGTACAGTCTTGTGTTGAGGTCTCATTGCCATGTTTAGTGGTCAAAGAAAATTTGAAGTTTTAAAGTTGATGAAAGATGTATACGATATGGAAATAGCGGTGGAAATAATTTCAGAATATATGACGGGAAGGTTATAAGATAAGTTTTAAAAATTATGTGTAGCAAAATGTTAATCATAGTGTTAACCACCTTGTGGGTTTTTTGTAGAAAAATGCTAAAAAATTAAGGTCATCAAAGTGAAATTACTGTCATCTCCACAAAAGTCATCATAAGGTAAGATTGCCCAGGGCTGCTCTCAAGTTAGGAGAATAAATTTCCCTAAATTGATGAGTTATTGCACCTCATGCGTGTGATTGAAGTATGATTGTATTAATCTGCTCAAGTGTCTGAAGTTAATTTCAATACGAACTAAGGAGTCCTCCATGTTCTTATTTTCGTTCTGATAGCTACTATCAAATGTTCAGCTCTTCGATTTCTTCCATAGTATTTTCGTCAATGATAGTTGTTCACTCAAAATCAATTCCTCGGTTTTTTAGCAAGTCGAGTGAGTGAAGAAGAGTAGCACAATTTGGTCATTTTGTTCTCGAGGATAAGAGTTGCCTGCATTCAAAAACTTCCATTGTTTTCTATGCTTCATTCACTTGCCATTGTCCGTGTCCCGAACATTGTTTCTTTGAACCATTTTTCACGTGTTTTATTACGAGTGCATTGTTTCTTAGCTGAGATAAGCGTAGCTAATCGAAGTTTTTGTCAAGCTGTATGGTGGAATAATTTCTGGTGGGCTATTTTGCTACGCACTTCAGCTTAGTACAACATGCGTATCCTCTTCGAGCACTTCCTGATCGTTAACAATTATCAGACAGTAATAAGAACTCATTGCTAACATTTCCTGCTACTGACGCCCCAAGCACTGCGTTCTCTAACATTTCCTCGAAAAACGTAGCCAAATTTTGTGCTGAATCAATGGTTTCTGTAAGGGTAACTTGATATTAACGTAAACGTCAAGATATCTAAAGTAATGTGGAGCACAATAAAATGTAGGAAAGGACCATGCCATGTAGGTTTGGGGATGACGTTTCAGCTGGTGTCCTGTCAACAAAGTGAGATCAAGATGAGGTTCCGTGAAGGTAACAGATTAGGAAAATATCAGATCAGATAGCCGTGATATTTGAGAACCGCTGCAGAGAGGTAACGTTACTTAATGATAACATCACGTAAGCGTAACATGACGTAAGATTGTCACGTATGCGTGAGGTAATGTCAGCGTAACGTCACGAGTGACATCATGGAAACGTAACTCTCACGCAAACGTAACTGTCACTTGAGGGTAACAACAACAGGTTTAAGCAAGGTAGTGCATTATATTATTCACAAAGGTTGGCGATAATTCTTCATCAGCATACCTTAGGAATTATTTGTGAAATTAAAAAAAAATTATGATAAATGTATTGTAATATATGCAGAATGTACAAGTTACATTTATTATGAATTTAGGCATCACAAGAACAGTAACTTGTCTATGTGTCCAGTATGATTGAGTTATTGAAGCACCTAGAACTGGTCAAATGGACATTATGAAGAGCACCATCGATGTCTCGCGTAGTGGCGAGTTGCCCTCATGGCTCTGCCGTGGACTGGATGAGTTCTGTCTTTCCTTCACCCTGTGGGGTGGGCTGCTGCTCAGCTGTAATACGGTTACGCCAACTTAACTTTATACATTTGCACGATTTAGCTGACGCATGCAGCTGTAGCACCTGATTATAACATTCGTAGCACCGGTGTATAACTTAGCCGTAATACCGGGCTATAACGCAGTTGTACTTCACGGTCATAACGCAGCAGTAACATCTTGGCATAACTCCTCATAACGTTTGGTAGGTTGACACGTGCTGCAGTGATTCATCTGGTCGGTTAGCGGATCACATCTGTTCACTCAATGTTGCATGTCATATTTGCCATCACGGACTTGCTGATATTTAAGTCACTTATTTGTGCATCGAGGCTGCTAGGCCTGAGAAACTCTGTTTTTATTTCAATGGAACCATTTTCATCAGTCTTGACTGTATTACGAGTAGAAGTTCATAACATCTAATTTATCCATTATTTTTACGGTGTGTTTCACCTACAGTAAAACTTCGATCAAATTACCAATAATGTAATGTTTCTCACCTTTGGACTGGAAAAATAATTGGAAAATATTTTAATTACCTAGCGGGCTCGAACTTCGTTGGAGTAATTTCCTTTACTCTCATACGTGTAGATTAGGTTGTTAGTGGTTAGGTTGTTAGAGCTGTAAGAACAAAAATAAAATAAGGATTTTATGTTTAGCATAATAGTTGTAAAAGATAGCCCAAGTGTCAACAGATTTGTCAAATTTCAGTGTGTGGCTTTGTTTGAACATGTGTTTCCCCTCTTAATATATTAAAAAATTTCTTCCTTAATCACAAAAAAATCGTCTTTTGTCTTCTGTAACTTGAAGAGGTCTTCCAACGTAAGGCATAATTACAGGTCTAGTTCCACCAGCAGATTATAATATGAGAGACTTGCAAAATATTGACTATGGAACACTTTTCATGGTCTACAACTTGGTCGGTGTGAACAATTTTTTGGTATTTTGTTAATATTCTATCTACTAAATACCTACCCAAGCATTTGTTATGTTAAGCCTTTCAATAACTAGAGTTCTATTGTATTTTATGTATGAATTTCATAGAAAAAGGGCTTGTTTTGTTTTTATTTATTTCCAAATATTAATTCAAAGCTCGTCCACCATTTCAAACTTCAAAACCTCTCTCGTCCAGAATTGGCTGGTTGTTCTTTCCCTAAACTTCATAGATTTAATGTTTTCGGTCAGCGTTATTTTACAGACTGTCTTCATATCATACAAAAGATCAAGCGTTCGGGATTTTATATATTTTTCTGAATGTATTTTCGGTCACTATTGTTGTCATGAAGTTTTGGAACTTTGTTATGTTCCCACTAGTTCATAACGCTGAATATTTTTAAATAATTTGTGATCATTGAAGCATGGAAAATATTCACACATTCTGCTCATATAAGATTTGATAGTTTCTTCCGACTTTACCACAGAGTTGCGGCTCAAACTTCAGACGTGATCAAAGTTTAGACAGTGCAAAGCATTTAACAGCTACTAGTATTTTTTTCTAGTTCGTTGACTAGCTGTTTGCGGTCACGAGCGAGTGGTCGGGCGTCGTAACCGGAAACTCTCAGTAAGGCAATGCTGTGGTCACTCCTTCATTTAAGTGCATGACGCGCCAAGTTTTATGAAAACCTTGTTTTCCAACATGTATCAGCAACAAAAAAAATATTTCAAATGTTGTGAGACGTCTACTGTTTTTCTTTTGTAGGGGATATGGACTTTTCAGAATGTAAAACAGTTAAAATAAAGTAAAAAATGCCATGATACAGCTACGTAACGAGCCCCAAACAGGCTTGAAATAGTTTTTACCCCGTACCAATTTAGGAGTGTGTTCACTTTTTTCTTTTCTATACGCATATATCATGCTTCTATGATAAGAGAATATATCATCGTACATCTTGAAACTTAAGTACATGATTCTTTGAAGCTCCTCGGAAATATGCATGCTGAGAATTTGCAGTTTAGATGGCCTGCTAATTTTGTTAGAAGAGAAAAAATCCAAGTTAATCTGTCTGCCGTGTATAGCCAACAAGGCTGAGCGGTTATTTTGGTGATGAAACGTTTAACTTCCTGGTTCGTAGACTTGATCTCTGCCTGTAAGTCCGTGTGATGATCTCACTAGGTCTGCAATCAGGGTCTGTCTTTCACGCTTGCACAGGCCGACGTGGGAGAGCCGCTGGTGACAATAGGTCTAGGGTTCGTGGCTACCAATTGCATTGTTCTTCTTATATTTATGTTTAAACCCTCGAATAAAATGTTTCATTACTGATGTTTTCATGTTATGGAGGGTGGTGACGGTAGAAAATAAAATTAAAAATTGAAGTATATATAACACGGAACTTCATTGAATAGTTGCAAACAACTATATTTCCAATTAAAGCTGTGTTATTGACCACAACACTGTTTGCAATAGTTTAGTGTGACGTGCTCAGCTTTTAGAGTGTGCAGAAAAAGTTTCTTATTTTCAGAGTCCAGTTTTAGCGCTTCAATCTTACGTCTGGAACTTCTAGAGAGGACATTAGTGTGGGGGACGTAGCGCTCGTGTAAGAAACTTCATTTAACATTTTTTACTATGAAACGTAATTCAAATCTAAAAATGACTTATGGTTACACTCAAATATTCCAAAGACAATATATATCCATGCACATTGTGGTATTTCGCCTAAAGGTAGAATATCGACGCATAAATGGTGAAATATTGAGTTAACGTGAGCAATCACGTTTTCCTGAATGAACTCGCTTTTTTTGCAGTATAAAATTTTGTTATCTACGTCTGATATTATTCTTCGTCTTCAGCTGCACAAAAGTTGTGTAAGTGGATCAAGGAAAAGATACCCATCATATCCAAGTTAAGGAAACAAACGTAAATTAAAATGCCGCAACGCTGCCGTTTCCAGCTGTGTCTCGAGCGCAACGCTGCTGTTTCAGCAGGCGTTAAGGAAGCGTGCCGTGCCCAGATAACCTCGAGAAGTGATCCGCTGGAGTTTTTTTTGGCATGGAAATGCCACAAGCAGATTTATTCTGTAGGAAATCGTCTTTAATGCAAGAAGTATTTGTGCGACCGTTCTTAATTTTTTGCAGTCATGAGGTATCGGGAAATTAAAAGAATATCTTTTTCAAGCTAACTATTGTCCCGAGCAAAGCTTTTCCTGAAAGGTTTATTAAACATTGTCTTAATTAATTCAAATTACATAGTTTGTTCTTGAGGTAACATCTAATTGTATTGACAAAAATTCTTAGCTATTCACTTCACTGTGAGTAGAAAGTGAGAAAACCAATAAAGAACACATTGAAATATACCAGGTCTAATTGGTTTTCCCTTGTACACATTTATTTACTCTTTTATTAATTAATGATGTGAGGGACTCACTTCAATATTCAGTTGTAGACTCATTGGCGATTTCTGCATTACCGCACACATGACCATTGCCTCTTCAGATCTTCCAAACTGCATACCAGAGTATGATGATTGACTTTATTATATAAAACAATGATGCTCAAGTGCCGTATCATATCGCGTTATCGTTTTTCTCACAGTGTATATTTACATTAAACTTAAAAACTATTCCTAATATTTTTCTGTAAGTTTGAATTAAGGCCACCATGCCAGGGACAACCACATGGACACCGTGACGCGTCCTTGAGGGCCCTTTAAATCCGTGCTTATTTCGACCTCCTACTGAGGGAGGAGTGGTGGGGAGAGGAGCTCGCTGGGCAGGGCGAGTCCTTGGGCTGCCGAGTGCTGGGTGGGTGGGGCGAGTTGTTTTGGGCGAGTTGTTTTGGGAGGTGAGAAGGATTACGCAAGTTCTTAAACAAATTTCAGCAGCTGATTCTACACTTCGACGAGCTGTTAGTTCTGATAATAACACGGCAAACTTTGTGTTGAGATCATTGCTAATTCTTACGTGGAAATTGCAGCAGTCTCGTTAGCGAGCAAGTAATGAGATTGAATTTTCTATCTATCGTATCGCATATTCTCTACGAGTGACTAGTTTCTCTGCACGAGTGTGCAAGTCGGCTTGTGTGTTACGAGTGATGCTAGCGAGTCGTGCTCCACTATGCCGTGTACTGTTCCCAGACCTCGTCCTGCACTGAAAACACTATCAGTGGTATATTTAAAGAGACGAGTGCTTCTCAAAACCGTGGCGACAAGGGTGCCGTGAGGACAAGGGTGGTCGTGGTGGCGGTTGCGGTTGTGCGCTTCATGTCGATGTAAAGCTACTCGAGGCGTCGCTCGACTTCCGTCTCACAGGCTCCTGAGGCGCCTCTCCGCTTGAGGACGACTGTGTCTAGTCCATCATAACAACAAGTAATAAGTTCGTAAATTCTTAAGTTTTCTTGCTAAACGTATATACATTTGCTGGTACATGTGAACATCAAGGTTTGTGTTCATATTTTTTTCTGGATGCATTACATCCAATGGAAAGATTGCACAGAAAACTGGTGTTACATTGAGACGAGAAAAAAATGTAAACTGCTTGTAATTGTCTCCCAAATGAATACGAAATCTAGAAAGGTCTGTCGCGTTACTAACAGTGGCTGTAACTACACCACTCCTGCAATGGATGCTAAGTCCAGTGTTCTGGCACACCAGGCGCAAACCAGATTATAAAAATATCAGGTGAGATTCCCTTAATTATTATTGTCTTCTGCTGTAAATATTAGCCTATTCAGACGAAGTGTATTTGCAACATTGCTGCTGTTTGCTGTCAAGTGACAGCTCGTACTGAAAGCGGTGTTGACTTCCGTTTGAGACGTAGGGAACACAGACAATTCTCTCCTGCTTGGTACTGTGGACGCTACCTTGAGGGCACAGATAAAATGTGATTCTCTTCTTCTAATTATTATTGTTCAATTACCACGTGATATATGGCGCCTTCATAAGCGTCATATGCTATCAGCGCGATGTTATGATTAGCGACATAAATAGTAGTAAGCTCGTACTATTACTAACAACGTAAATTTATCTTCATGTTATCAGTAACGCTTTAACCCTCTACCGCCGTATGTCACTCACGGGGAACATCAGAAAAAATGCTAATTATGTTAAAATTATATTATATGTGAGCAATATGAGGTTGCTACTAGGTTTAAACGCGGCGGCATCATACAGCGTCGTTATTTTGGCTGCCTGGCTCTCAGCGTGCTTCATTGCATCAATGTACAGACGGTCTTTGTGAGCTTAAACGTAGAAACTAGAAAAATAAATTCGTCGCTAAAGGGTTAATTCTTTAATTTGTGTCGACATTAATCTCTTTACTTTTCCTGCTTGATATATGTCATGCAGTATAACAGTTTTGTAGTTCTGACGATCGCTACTCAGTAAATCCATTTCCTGTTCAATTGACTCACACTGCTCCCCTGCTCTTTTATTTACCGTGTCTTTTTCAGTGTTTCACGTGCAAGAACTGCTGACGGCTCCTAATTTATTATTTCATTGAAATTCTGTGAATGAAAAGAAAAATATTACTGATAGCAGCATGATACTTAAACAAAGATTTATAAATTTTGAGTTGTAACTTCTGAGAATTTTCAATGTAAACGATTTGCATTGTTGCTAATTTGAACTCATCCTTAAATTGTTGAACTCATCCTTAAATTGTTGAACTCATTCTTGAATTGCTGAACGCATTCTTGAATTGTTGAACTCATCCTTAAATTGTTGAACTTATTCTTGAATTGCTGAACGCATTCTTGAATTGTTGAACTCATTCTTGAATTGTTGAACTCATTCTTGAATTTGTTTTCCATCATTTTATGGATCGCTTTGTCGGTAAGACTGAGATGTCTAAATGTCCTTGGAAATTTGTATATAATTTTTAACACGTGGCGCTACTTTAATATGCGATTTTGCTACAAAAATGCTTTCTTACATTTTAGTAAATATTATTACTTTGGAAAGGAATGTAAAAAATGAAAGAATCAATAAAAAATGTAAAATTTATGACGATTGAAAACTCACTTTTAGCACGCAATAAATACTTTTCATACTTGGAATACAAACGAGGGTTTCCAAAAAATTTTTTGCACTGTAATAGTATAGTACTAATAGTAACCTGATATGTCACTGAGCAAGAATGACCAGATCTCACCCTGCATTACAAGTTATGGCAAATAATGTATTTGAAATGTGCTCCTTTTTCAACAATATTGTTCGCCTTTTGTGTTATAACTGTATTGTATAATAATTTCTTGTGCATAATTCGATGCTTACAAACTCGATTCTACGCACCTTGACCTTCCTGACCTAGCGAAGGAGTTGAATTAATATCCTCCCTAAGTAAGCAATAACACACATGTGCGAACATGAATATTCATAATGGCCACTATTCCGTCGAAACCCTGCATTCCCAATATGTTTTGCCATATTAAAGTCGCCATTGATCCAGAACACAGCATCCACGGCCACGCAACGGAGTCAGAGACTCACTCCCCTCAGTTCTGGGTGGAGTTGCTGTTTTGTTCTTCCAATTATTGGGATCACGTTTGGTCTTAAATAATTGCGCTTCAGGGTCACATAAGTTTTTCCTTGACATTTTATTCTTTGAAACCTTGTACCTTTTGTATCGAATAAACTAATTTATTCAATGAAGATCATATACACAAGAAATTAATTTATTATAAATTCTCGGGTGTGTTTTGGAAATTGTATAAATGTCTATAAATTATCAATAATTGGAAATTGTTGATAATTTATAAAGAAAGAGAGTTGAAGCTCCTGTAACATCTGAAATCTACTCTTATAGTTTCGATCAAGACCTCGTTATTAACGTGGGACTATTATTTCTTCCTCATGTGCTCTTCTTCTGAACTTCTCTTCGAACATTGAAATTGAATTTGTAGCTCCTTTCACGTTTAAGACTAGCATTCGTCTAGAAATATTTTCGTGCCTTGGACATCACAAGCGAAGGAGTACGGGCCTGACTTCATTGCTAAATAAGAGTCATTCTCAGTTTCATTTTGCTTTGTGTGAACGTTCATAATTATGAACTGGACGAGCAGCCATTGGTGTTTTGAAGGACGTCCTGCTCGGAGACGTCGATATTATCCATAAAGCTTTTTTTTCACGCGTGCTGGATTGTGATGCCACGAGAGTTGTGGGGACGTGCTCAAGGTTGCTTGCATTTTGCGTCAGTGTTATCAGGAGGAAGGGTCTTGATATAGTGACCCTAATTTTGTTCTGTGCTGTAAATGCTGAACTCATTTTTAAATTAGTGAAGTATTCATAGTTCAGTGGTTATTATTAATACTTGACTAGCAGACAAGTAAGGTGCACTATAATGTTAGGGTCATCTGATCACTGGCATATGGAAGTTGCAAGAAAACCTTCCAAAATTTCCTCATAAACTATTGCTAAATTACCTCGAAAAAAGTTACTTTTTAGCAAAAATGAATTTATGTAAGGTTATTTGTATTCACGTATCTCATCTTGTTTTATGTTTGAACTGAAAATTGGTTTGTGATATATAATTCAAATAAATAAATAAATATATATATATATATATATATATATATATATATATATATATATATATATATATATATATATATATATATATATATATATACACGAGTATGTTAGTAATTAGTACAATTAGTTTGACAATAATTGTAATTTATACCAACAAATATTATCGTAACAGTTCGAACTTGCAAATTTGACTCAACTTCGCATCAAGCTGTCGTAAAATATTCATGTGACGAAGTGTTTAGTTGTGACAACTACTTCATTCTGGCGATAACGTGAAAGCTTCATGCGTTTTGATGTTCCTGCATCGCATGGCAACATGCTATGAATTTAAGAATCGAATGAACGCGGTAGCAGCGCACGAATATTGAACAAAAATGAGATGAGCAAGTGTCCTCAACAAAGTAAATTCAAGTGAAGTAAAATGAAAATAATTTCATTTTCAAATCTGTTATTTTGCTAAAAACAGAGTAGCGCGAGTTTTATTTTATAACTTCACGGGAGGAAATTAACCCTCATCGTAACAGCGGACTGAAATGTTAGAGGCAAAACGTCATCTTGGATTATGGCTTAGTGTGTAAAGTCTGCGGTTAAAATCGAACGCATCAATGCTATTCAATTTCTACGAGTCATTAGATACCAAATAACTTTACGTTACGCGCGATTATACAGCCAGGGGAAAATTTCTTTTCAGACACGACAGCATTAATGGTAATCTGCTCCCAGACAATTACTCTAAGAGCAGGAATATGTAAATTGAGGTGTAACTGATCTACAAGAACCATTAAATTAATCTAGAAAAACCGATTTACCAATGGTAATACACTGATCTACGAAAACAATGATGTTTACAGTATGTGGTTAGGAGTCTTTTAAATTGAGAAAAGGACACGTCAGTGACTGTGCATCCTACAGCAAATAGCAGGTCTGCAGCCCGATGAACTTCCTGCCAGAGTTGGCTATTTCTTTTCAATGACTCTTCAATTTGGTAATTTTTGCGTTGGAAAAATTCTGCCATAGGAGATTGACTGCTTTGTCAGGTCACGTAGCATATTTTGAGGATACTAACTTTATCTGCCGAGTTGTCGTTGGACAGAACTCGTTCAGTTTTTCATGGGAAATTACAGTAGTAGTTTTACTAGAAAGGTTGCGAACAAAAAAGGAATACTTTAATATAAACGCTTTAATTGTCACAATTTCTATTAGAAATCAACGCTTATTACATGATATCTGAACACTAGAACATAACTGGCTCTGAGTGAAGGAGCCGTAGGAATAATTTCAAGTGTGTAGTGTGTAGATCAACAATTAACCAATTTTATGAGCTTTGCTTTTTGCGACGAGAAACCATTTTAAGTTAAAGTACAGTCTCATTAGTTTTTTCTTCTGCCAGAAATTTAGATACACCATTTTCACTTCACATGTTTCTGATTCTGGGGATCATACTAGTATTAACAATTGCATGTCTGACTGCATAGTTGTCCATCTTCTATCTTATCAACCTCAAAATGTATTTTGACTGATGTCATAGTAAGGAGAGATCACATGCTAACATCAACTAACATTTATCACATTCTCTCCTCTGTTGGCTATATCAGGAAAACGTTAAAATGACGTACAAAGTTTTTAAACAAAATTTTTCGCACAATTTTCGTTATTTCAGTGGGACAATAATATATGAGCATAATTTTTTCTAAACGTTTCCAATATTCCCTTGTTTGTAACTTAATTGTGAGCACTTGATTTCGTTTTTTCGAGTGCTGTCAAATGACGTTGAATATCGTATTAACAACCAAGGATGTTCTGAGTCTTGGAACCCAGAGCGCGGCATGAGCGAACATTGCATTTTCAACTCCAGAAATCAAATTAACTGTAATAATTTAATTCACTTTTTTGCAATATGGTGCCATTCATGTATATCTTTTAATTTTTTTAATACTTTGATTCAAAATCTGTGCTCTAACACTTTGAATACATGCAGTTTAGTGCGGGGAGAAAATAGTAAATCTTTGACTCGAATTTTTTTGCTCTTGCTTTTATGGTTAAATTTATGTACACCGCTGATTCATCGTTTTAGATTATAACATTTAAGCTGAAATATGTTTCTTTAGGTAAAGATTATGCTGGAATTTTACACATTAAACGCGTTTATGAACACGATTTATTCATTCAAGATGCCATGCTCGCCAGCTATAATAAATGTGCGCCGTATCTTCATCGAAAGCTGCTAATAGAAAAGATTCGAGTGGGGGGTGGGTGTATTTTATCTGGTTATATAAGTAGCATCGTTGCACTACAGAATATGCAAACGCACGTTCTCACAAAAGGAAACGTTTTATGTTTACTTCAAAGCATTGAACGTGGCAAATGAAAAAAATGAGGGATAACTACCCTAAAGTTTTACATGTGTATACTGAATTTTATCTTTTTAGCTCCCTTGTGATCACGTGTTCTCGAAGTGTTCTGATGTACGCTGTCTAAGGTAATTATCGGCTTTTTAAGTACTTCTATTTTAAAAAACAATTAGAAACGGAATAGTAATGGCTATTCTTATTCACCAGGTGTATATTTGAGGGCAGGAAAAGTTGGATTTGTCCCTTTACATCACCAGGTAATTAATGGTTAATTCATTCATCAGACATCGAATCATTATTATACGTATATCGTAGGATGATGAAAATTTACGACTAAAGAAATAGTTAAGAAATTAAACTCATGAACGGAAAAGCTTAGGGAGTTCAGCTTCATCATCACTTCCATGGAAGACTCGAGTTATCATCTTCAAATAAGAAGTTGGTGAGGCCAGAAAAATAAATGAAAGCCTTAAATAATATGAACATCACCTGTTTATTAACCTGAGAGGTAATGAACTATCTTTATCATTGAGGATGGTCTTTCAAAAATATGCTAGGAGTCTAAAATCTTGCTCAGAAGCCTCCGTGTTATCTTAATGTCATTTATTTAACTAACGAATATTAAATAGGGTTTGCTGTAAAGATTCTCTTGTTGATACTTTTATCTCTCACTTTTCCTTGGTGAGCCCCGTACATAAGTGCGACATTTCAGGCTTTTTTATATATTATACATCTCATACGCAACATCTCTGCTCTCTCGTCTGTAATGCCACTCTGAGAGGCGCGTTTAGGAGCTGATTACGGTCGCAGTTACGCGGCCATTACGTCGTCATGGTGGGGGAGTCTGGCAGGTCTGGAGGGTAGAGGGGGGCCTGGTAGGTTCTGTTGTGGTGACGGGGGACCAGGTGCTGAGGTGGTGGTGACGGGGTACCAGGTGCTGAGGTGGTGGTGACGGGGGACCAGGTGCTGAGGTGGTGGTGACGGGGGACCAGGTGCTCAGGTGGTGGTGACGGGGGACCAGGTGCTGAGGTGGTGGTGATGAGGGACCAGGTGCTGAGGTGGTGGTGATGAGAGAGGTGTTATGACAGCACGGACGTAGGGATGCAGTCTACAGTAATCAAGAGGATTGCTGACCTCGTTTTATAAGATAGTACAGTAGAAATATTGAAATTAGAGGTTTCCTGCTGGCTAACAGCACAGTAAGTAGGCAAGTGTAAGCAACAACCATAAATAGAGGTACCCTAGGACTGGGGTATAGTTATGGTCGCAATATGTGATACATTTGCACAGAGTGATAGTTTTGTTACACTAGACCGTCTTGCATGCTATGGCGCCCAGAACTCCTGCATCAGTATTATTAATACAGGATCTTACGTATCATTGTTGTTTGTTACGCACCACTGCTACAGGTCTTGTGCACCACTGCCACACGTCTTGTGCATCACTGCAACACGTCTTGTGCATCACTGCAACACGTATTGTACACCACTGCTACACGTCTTGTGCATCACTGCAACACGTCTTGTGCATCACTGCAACACGTCTTGTGCATCACTGCAACACGTCTTGTGCATCACTGCAACACGTCTTGTGCACCACTGCAACACGTCTTGTGCACCACTGCTACACGTCTTGTGCATCACTGCAACACGTATTGTGCACCACTGCAACACGTCTTGTGCACCACTGCTACACGTCTTACGCACCACTGCAACACGTCTTACGCACCACTGCAACACGTCTTACGCACCACTGCAACGCGTCTTACGCACCACTGCAACGCGTCTTACGCACCACTGCAACGCGTCTTACGCACCACTGCAACGCGTCTTACGCACCACTGCAACGCGTCTTACGCACCACTGCAACGCGTGGTTCAAAGTCTCACGCGAGCACGCGCAGGTCTTCCAAAAGAAGTCACTGCTTGCCACAAGGTTGTCAAGTCTGCCTCCTTAAGCTCTTGCTCTGAGTTCTCTCTGTTTCAGGCAGGTGTGATTCAGGCTATAGGCTTCAGCAAACTAAAAACAATTTCATGAATTTCACTCATGTAAGACTTCCAACTTGGCTTCATTATATGAAAATCTCGAATTTTATTATATTAAACCGCACCAGTTGTTCAATTAATGCTTGAAGTTCAGAGTTGAAAATTTCTAAAATTTAATTCTTGTTCTTTAGATATCTATCAGTCCGACTCAAATATCAAGGGCGTTAAGGTCTAAAAACTTCAATACCGAGTTGTCAACTGCAACAGCCGGACAGGGATTTAAAAGCCTGTTTAAACAAGAGTCATTGGGTGATGAACTAAAATCTGGGTATCAAGTTCACGCTTATCCACTCTGACACAAACTTAATGATGAATAAACTGACGCCTTTTGAGCAATAAAGTACTGGAAGGAAAAGGATACAAGGTAATTCGAATAGTTCTTCGGTCCTCAAAGATTTTTGTTCAAAATAGGTATCAAAATTAATTGATTGAGTAGTCCCAGACAAGCGTAATTACGAATAAATATTTATACCAGTTTCATGGAGCCAAATTACTTTGTCACCTTCTCGATACTCGATCTAATTCCTTCTCTCAAAAAAATTATATTCGTTATTATTAATACAATTGCGTTAATCCATAGGTTCCATGCATAAAAGTCGTGCTGGTGAGAATGTTGAAACTTAGTCGAAGAATGTGCGTACAAAATACAAGTCAAAATATAAATCAGTCCTGAACTGCATGTAAAATAACTTCCAATGGAGAAAATGGTTGCATTCTCACTCAATTTGCACAGACTGGGTGTGGTTGACACGCTTAAATTTCAACTAGACGCTCATACATACTAAGGCACTCCAGTCTACTCTTTCCTTGATGAAAGACTGAATTTCGTACGACGAATTACTTCCAGATGATGGACGACTACCACAGGCTTCTCAGTCATGAAGGTGTCTAAGAATTATGTAGGTTAATACTACTTTATACATTTTCTCACTGGTAAAAAATAAAGTTACTGCGCCTGACTTATCTCGTCGTGCCAGCCGAGTTTCCTAACAGGTGATGTGTTGTCTGCATTCTGCTGCGCTGTGTATAGCTTAGCAGCTTCCATTGAAGGAAGCTTACTGCAACTTCTTCGATCTTAAATGAGAAAAATAATGCAGTTATTACTTCACCAACAGCTCGCACGAAAGAAAATTTGTGGCGAATTACTGGGTGTCATTTTTCCACATTAGTTGAAGCTGGAATCTGGAGTATATGTAGATCTATCATGCGTACTTTCATTGCACAGGATTCTGACTAACTTCTGCGTTTAAATTAGTTAAATTTCAGACGCTTTCGAATTTCTAAACCGTATTCTACAAGAGAAAATATTTCTTATTTGCTCAATTAACACGCTTCGCCTGAATAATAAGACAAATCTCTTCGAAGTTTGCGGTCAGAGTTCATATCCTAACGGTTCTCTCGCAGTTTTATTTGAATATTAAATTTCTTTCTCTTTCCTTTCATTGCTCATGTGTAGGAAAACATACGTAACGAACGATACTCTGCTCAACTGATGCTTCTAGTATAATTTTTTGTGCGGATGTGAGGTCGAAATTTTGAAAATATGCTGAGGAAAAGTGGCTGAGATTGGAAGGAAAGTCAAATTTATGAGATTAATATTATAATATCGTTAAGGTTAACAGAATTTACAAATTTCTATGGAAAATGCTGAAAAATAGCTAAAGCCATTACAATTATCAGACTACTGGAATAGACAGGCTTCACACCGTGAATATTCGATAGGTCAATGCATTAACGCCTGCATAAACTGCATTACTGCAAGTTTAGTCAGCGGTTAATGCCCACGTCACTTGATTGTTATTTTTCAACATTTTATTCGTTTGTATTTACTTCCACCAAATAACATGATGAAAATTACACTATATCCATGACACAAAAAAGTTGCATGTAATTCTTGGGAAAGTTAGAGTTCACTGTTTAAAAAGTTCAGCAGAAATATGCTAGAGTTCGTGAAAGAGATTGTATGGTAAGCACTATTGGGCCATTGGGGTGCTTGGAAGTATACTCAATTGAAAAGAGAACAAAGTGAAGCAATTCCAAAGCATATCATTAATGCATTGTAGACACACAGCTCTTAACCGTTGAGTGCTACCACAAACTTACAAGTTTTGAGGCACAATTTGCATTCTAATTGAGAAGTTTACATTTTTGAATTAATACCCTGACAGGTTCTGGTCCAAGGTTTCTTTGTTTCCAAATTTCAATGTTAGAACAAGATGTATTTCAAGCAGTGACAGCTATCATGCTTATCATTATACGCGACCGTAACCTGCCACTGCCTCTCATCCCGACCGTAACCTGTCACTGCCTCTCATCCCGACCGTAACCTGTCACTGCCTCTCATCCCGACCGTAACCTGCCACTGCCTCTCATCCCGACCGTAACCTGCTTCAGCTGCTCTGTGAGTCACAACCTTGCAGCCTTCCCATTACATTCACATCCGCTGCTCCTCCTTTCCCCTTTCCTTCCCCTTCCCTCTTAATTTATCCGTTATTCTTCTCAGAACTGGATTTTATTTTCGCTGTTGCGTCATTTTAACACTCGAGCTAATGCAATTGATTTAATAATTAATTCTTTCGTGGAAATCATTAGTGCAAGTGTGGCAACATTTCTACCCAGCTGTAAGCTCCTTTTACATTTTGGAAACTTTTGTTTGGATATAATTATTCCTGCATCTGACTTCGATTTTACTCAAACTCAACGTCTGCACTACTTGTTTTTTTCCTAGAAATATACATAATTTTAAGTTTCGAATGTAGTCACAGATATTGGACTCAGATTAAGCGTATATATCAAGATTGACCTTCGTTGATGATGAACGAAACTCTAATAGGAAATAATAAATGTTGATACAACCATTTGTGTTCCTTCAAATATTTATTCCCATTGAATATTTTATTATGATAAATGAATCATGCTTTCGGCCTTCAGTTATTGATTTCACTTAAAATCTATTTGAAAGTCGAATGCTATTATATTTTCATGAATTTCCTTCCACTCATTTTTCCAGCTTCGAATACTTTTGTAGCCATATTACTCGTTTAAATTTCTGTTTTCTTGCACCACTGCTTAAACGCAGGCGCTGGTAATGCTAAGCAGACCTATAACATTACTCTGTAGTTGTCTGTGCTGAGACACAAGTCTGTAGACAGCTAGGTCAAAGATCCCCGTCACGTGACCTCCCGTCCCTGACATGTATCTGTCAGTAGCAACGCTCAATGAACTCTTATTTAAAAACAACGTGTTTGCAACAGACATGTTTCGTTTCCCGCATTGAGGTTGGAGCAATTTCAGGTTTAGAGATATTATATCGAGGAGAAACATTCCGGAGACACCGAAAAATAATGCCAGCAGAAATTGTATCGCTTAAATGAATGTTAATTCATTGAAGTTCTGCCGTTTCAGTTCCTTATTGTTTCTGATGTCAATTATTGCAATCAATCGAGAGGAGGAGGACATTCTGGGAGGCACACGGCTATTACAAATAAATCATTTGGAAATCTCACAAAAAACCTGATGAGTTAGTTTACATATATAATTTACTCTGTTTTTCATATGTAGATGTATTTATATTTTAGTGCCTTCAAATCTTACTGTGGACAACGATGTGGTTCTTGAATTGACGTCTTCAGTCACCGGCGCACACATCAACCACAATAAACGAGAGTACGGGGCTCATCATCGATTAAGATGCACTAATACCTTAATAAATAGAATGCATATGCCTTTTCATACCTGTAAAAAAAGTTTTCTCCTGCACTTTTCAATGCGGCATTAAATTAAAGTAGAACACAGCAAGCAAGCTATAGCAACAAACATAAGGTATCACGTTATCCTTTTATTTAGTGTTTACGTCACTGTATCTGGAACATACTTAGTGGGTACGACTTCTAGTAGTATGCAGGATAGCAATTAATCTCTGCGGTCGCTAAAGTTAAGTAAAGAATTTTAGCGCTATGACTTTGACGTTGATTCCGTTTTACGCGATGAGATCCGACGTTCTAGATTTACTGGGCGAGATTTGAAACTAACCGTGCCAACGGGCGCGTCTCGTGACCATACATTTGCTTGTTAGACCGACCATGAGTAATTATTGAATAGTAAACAGTCTAATGTTTCAAGTCATAGCATATATGTATGTATGAATATGCAATATACATACACACTGTATATTCATGTTCTGTAAGGAATTATTGAAATCTTCCCCAGGGAACACCTTGATTTCAGAATTGTATACTGATAGTGATGAGTGTTGATCTCATCTTTGAATTATTTTGTAGTTTCGTTTTTTTAATACGTTTATCTGAACGCATTTCTCAAGCAAAGTATAATTTTATCTGAGAGCCATTAATTTCTATATATTGCAGCAATATTGAGTTTTCATTTTAAACTCGACAACTCTAATGTTGCCTCATAACAAGGTGGGCGGTCTAGTTGCTCTTACTTGGTCATTTTTGAGCGAATGCTTTCAAGCGCTGGCGAAAAAATTCTTGTACGAATGTGATTGTAGGTTATTCTCATGTTATTAAGGCAAATTCTAAACAAGTGGCGTCATTTTGGATTACGATTTATGAACTGAAAATGATTTTATACAATGTGTTGTAGCACTGACAAGAGATAAAAATAAACTATTTCCGGCAGTCGTTTGTGTCTTAACTTTCAAACGAATTGTAAATCAATAGAATGTTTCCCTCGCTCTCTTATTTATCGACTAGAATGAGACAAGATGATAACGTCCACGAATAAATACGGCGCTAATAAAACTCTTCAATTTGAAAGGACAGTAGTGTGATCGTAAAGATGTATTCAGAGGATTTGAATTTTTGCTAATGACCCGCACGTAATAAAATCAAAACGACATTTGCGCTCCGCAGTTTCCAGTTATACATTTTTAAGTGATTCATAATGTTTGATATTTGAGCTTAGGTCTTTAACTCATGTCAACGTATATGAGACACGGTTACAATTTGTAAACACAAATCTATCACTGATCTTGCGAGTTTAAATCAATTTGCTTTCTTTCACTACTCGTGATTCTTTTCTTTATTGGTTCTCAAGAGTAGTCCGTTCTCGTTCTATTCATACCTCACATTAACTTGCACCTAATTTTCAGATCATGGTCAATTTCCGTGGAGCAACTGTTTTAGATACTGTCATAAATATCTGAAAAATTGAAGTCCAGTTTTTGCGGTGCGTAATGTAGGATGCATTTATTTCCTATCGAAATTGATTGACGCTAACATTTTATTGTATTATTTATTCTAATTTTCTTGCCTGAATCCAAAAACTTTCAGAAGTATTCAAGTGAAGCTTAAATGCACGAGGGAGGGATGCGCTGAAGTAGCTGTGGTGAGATTCCTCGGCACTGAACAGCCTGTCAACTCGATTGCTTGCTGCCGCCGTGTTCTTCTGCGAGCTGCTGCACCACGGAGCCGTCGGTAGTCTGTGGGAGCGGGTTCTCGGTCTGAGAATCATTTTTATTCCAGAACAGAATGGAAAACACGATGTATTTTTAACCGAGTGATTGATTATACGAATTGATTCGAGCCCGTTTCTAACCTGTTTCTGCAGGCTAGGTTAGTAGTTTTTTATTGAAATACTCGTAGACTCGATGTTGCATTCATCGTAGTTTTTTAGTTTATATAATCGCCTTTGTTGTCTTAATTGATCACTCAATCATTTAACTTCAATATCGTGTATTAAATCAAGGAGCTTTGTAGAGCGAGGGATTTTCCTTCGTTACGAAACGGGGAATTTTGTAGACTTTTATACTCTAAAATTAAAAATGAGCTTTTTGTTTGTCACATCTTGCTTGATTAGACTATTTTGAAATTAATATATCTGATCACTCTGATTCGATTCGACTTTTTGGAAATTAATTAAGGAAATTCAATGACTATCAAAACCAGGCTTAATAATACGTATATTGAGCATGGGGTAAATAAATTTTGTTTCACGAATGTCAACGTGTTGTACACGAAACAGTTAGAAACATTGTCGTCACGATTGAATATCGTCAAATCTTTTTGCGTTACTGAAGTTAGGACTTTCAAAAAAAATTAGACTAGATTCTATGTTAGGCCTTATTTTCCCGTATTTGTATAGAGTTGACTTTTGAAGAGAAATACACTTTTCCTCCTGCGGTGTCCATTGTGCGCCATGATCTCAGTGTCTCAGGTAGCGTGTGTCACAAAGCAACTCCACACAATTCTTGCTGCGGACAAAAGCTCTTCATGTAGCAAAGCTTCTTATGGCGCTTCCAGTTCCCTGCAGAACCAGCGGTCCTCAAAGCCTCAGCGGTCCTCAAAGCCTCAACGGTCCTCAAAGCCTCAGCGGTCCTCAAAGCCCCAGCGTTCCTCAAAGCCTCAGCGGTTCTGAAAGCCTCAGCGGTCCTCAAAGCCTCAGCGATCCTCAAAGCCTCAGCGGTTCTCATAATCCCAGCAAATTCATAAAGACACTCATGTTTTTGTTTCATAACACAACGACGTAGTGCAATCCATGATTTAAACCGTACGTTCCTAATAAACCCCTGCATTGATCTTGTAAATCAAAATTTGTTCAGACGAAGTCTATAAGACCATGTTTCAGTTTTTATTTGAATTCTGGGAATGTAACGCAGGAACGAATTATAAAAGTCCTCTTCAGCGGTCAAGAATACAAGGAACATGCACTGCAGGGTATTGCTACGGTAAAGAATACAATGAATCTTAAGTGGAAACTTCATCTGTTTGTTTCTACCCATAGCAAAGGTTCCTTAAATCGCAATTAAACGTCTTCGACGGTATATGTCCTTATAGGTGCTGGTACTTGTAGTGAAGTGACCGGATGTTGTAATTATATCTGCAAATTAACGGTTTTGTGGAAACTTCTTGAGCAGTAATGCAAAATTTTTGATAAATTTTCACGGTATTTGACAATTTTTAATTAACAGTATAAAAAACATTTTCCTCATATTACAAAGAAAAACAGTTGAATTTGTTGAATACTTTTAAGTTTGAAGAAAACGTAATGTGAGCTAGAAAAACTAAAATAACGGAATTCACAATTGAATAAATGGAAAAATATCTGTGCAAATTGATTTTCTAAGAGATTGAATTACATTTCTCTGAAAATTCTGCAAGCAGAAGAGAGAAGAACCGCTTGGACAGCGCTTGTCGTTAATTAACCTGTCCGAAAGTCCACTGAGCTTCAAGCTTGTTTCCCATGACAGGTTTCTTCTTTTTAGAAGTTTCCAAGGTAAACTTGGTCATGGTCTGTGGTGGGACGACACAATCGCACTCTAGCTTCCACTGGCACACCATCTGCTTTGGTTACTTTGCTGCCGACATTCCTTGTACCGTGTGAAGTGAATGCTATAGTTATTGAAAGTAGCATTGTAAAGACGTCTTCAATATATTCCATACTTTGATGTACAGGAAGTTTTAATTAAGTTCAGTTATTTTTTTTTCTCCGAATAATTTAAAATTCCATTCAGTGTTATAAATATTTATATGAATTATTTGCTAAAGAATTGATATTTGCTTAAACGAACAAAACTATCGTTATTGGATGCAATTAACTTGCGAATTATACAGTAATATACACCGAGCTTGAAATAAATCTAAGTATTTGGAGTCATTTTATTCCACTTGAAAGTTTAAAATTTTCTTAAAAAAACCATACCAGTGTTTCTGCCGAGTTCGTTTCAATCGTTCAAACGAATCCTGATAGCCTAGGAATTGTTAATTTCTAATATAACCATTGATTCCTAAAGGCCTTGTGAACAATAAATGTACATAGCAGTGTAACATACATGCGCAACTAACGAACCACACTCGGAAAAGAGGAAGAAGACTTCATTATTGATGCTGATGACGCTTTGTTCTATTGAGCCTCGTGACAATAGTTTGGTATTTTGTGTGGCTTTCCTCTCTTTTACGAAGAGAACAGTAAAATTTCTTTGATGTGAAGAAGTGCATTCAGACAACACGCTAACCTAGTTTTCTTTTTCAGACTACTGTAGAGTGCATCGTAAACGATTTCATATTCCGATCGTATAAGTATTTTTAAATTAAGATGTAGTTATATACATAAATACTGAACTGAAATTTCGTAGGTATATGATGGCTCTGTGAATCCAAATCCAAGAATTCGAATCGAACAATTTGTCTCGATGCTTGATGAAATTGTGTTACACACAAGTTCTAAGCCCTTTTCATAGAATGGTTAACACATATGTACGACTTGATTGTATTTGTCTAGCTAGTGGGTAGGGGTGTAGTTAGCATGGTGAGTAGTCAGCTCGATTGTTATGGTATCGCAAACATCGTAAGAATTTCTCCACGCTAGTCTGGTAGTGGACACGAGTAGGCCGCGCACTTCTGTGTAGCAAAACTACAATTTAGTTTCGCTGCACCACTTTTCATTTATTCGTCAACTCAACAGGTTCTTCTTTAGTGTAAACTCCTGATACAATGGTTGATCTATTCTATGCTAGATTATTAAAAAGCATTGTCGCTCTTTTTACGTGATAATCCTTAAAAAATAGGCATGAGCTTAGTTCAAACCTCTCTGGTTCGTTTTTGTAAATTGTAAATTGAACTGTATGGAAAGAATCCTTCTTTAAAATAATGCGCAACACTTGCATTAAAGTAAACCGATTTCAAGCCAGTGTTACTATGTTGCATATGCAAGAGCTCTGGGACTCATTTCATCTATATAACAATCATTTAATAGTAATGAGGGATAGTCCGTCTTTAAAAGTAGAAAAGCAATTTAAAGTGATATGAATTGTTTACAGCAAATTATGCGGAATAACTAGACTGTAAAAGAAAATTACGAACCAAAAAAACAGTAAAATGAATGCCAGTCTGATTTTTCAGACGTTGTTACTGAGAATTAATTACGATGGTTCATTTCATTTCTATGGTATTTTGTTCAGGAATATTACCCCTAGTTCTATTTTCCTTTTAATTAACACGGTTTTTTAAAATCTTTTTCGAATAAGCTAGAAAGGGCATTTACGCTTTGATAAAATTTTCTATTTAATCTCAGAGATTGGTCGTATTTTTGACGATCGTAATCATGTTCTCGGCGACATGATAGTAAGTCAGGAACAAAAAGGGCATTTGAGCCCTGTGATTGACTAGTTTTTGTTCCCATTCGAACTTGAAACACACCCTCCATTACTGTGGGAAAATTTGCGATAGATTTGTGTATCTGTGGTGATTTATTTTCACAGCGCTCGGACGAACGGTTTCTAACAAGCCAATTTCGAACTGAAAGTTATCATAGATCTTGAGAAAACGTTTTTGTTGAACTTATTTATATGAACCAACTTTACTGGAGCTACTGAGTTTTGCACATAACATTGCACTCTAAAAATATTTTGTAAATTTATGTTAATGCACCCAGTATAAATGCATTCAAAACTTTTCCTAATAAAGTCTTCGAAAACATCTTTAATATTTACTCCTTATGGTATAACGACTATTAAAGTAAAAAATTTTACTGTATTTTATCGGTAGCAGGATATATTATGTTGTTACAAAAATAATGGCCGCTCGAAGGTCTGGGGTTTGAAAAGTAATTTTAACACAACTTTTTTAGTTTATTTTCGATGAACCTTGGCATGCATAACAATTAATGTGTGCTCATTAATATTTTGTAACTTCTTTTCAGACAGAACATAATTTTGAAGGATAGAATCCCTCCATGATGAACATGACAAAACATGACCTTCGCCTACTTATGTTGCACGAATTCAAACTTGGGCACAACGCCTCCGAAGCTTCTGCCAATATCAACCGAGCATGGGGAGAAGAGTCCACACGGGATCGGATAGTACGAAGGTGGTTCGAGAAATTCCGGAGTGGTGATGAGAGCCCCCCCAAACACTTCCGAAAGCCAATGTTGCACCAGAAAAAGATTATGGTGACTGTCTGGTGGTCTGCAATAGGTGTTATTCACTAGGTTTTTGGGAGTCAATGAGACCATTAATGCAGAGAGATACTGCAATGATCTCGCTGTTATGCATGCTCGATTGAGCGAAAAGAGACCGGCATTAGTGAATCGACGTGGTCCAATTCTGCTCCACGATAACACGCGACCACATGATGCAAGAATNTGACCGTCCAGAAACTCACAGAACTGGGATACGAGACTTTACCACATCCTCCATATTCTCCAGATCTTTCACCTACTGATTATCACTTATTCAAGCACTTAAGCACATTTTCGGATGGTAAAACTTTTAGGTCTAAACAAGAGGTGGAAACGACCTTCAAAGATTTTGTTGCATCACAACCATTAACTTTTTATCAACAAGGGATAAATAATCTCGTAGTCGGATGGCAGAGATGCATAGCTGCTCATGGTTCATATTTTGACTAAGTTTAACATCTCTATTGTTCATTTACCAAGGATTAAATGCATGCTTCTGAAATCGGCCATTATTTTTGTAACAACCTAATACAGTGACCATGGCAGGTTGATATACAAATTTAATTGGTCTTACCGGTCAAACTGGTGTAAAGAAATATCTGGTGATGCATGAATTATAACATTTATTTGAATTTGACGGATAAATCAGTTGGAACGTTCTTAACATGGAGGTCAGTGATGTTCACGTTTTAATTGAAACCGTACGAAAGCCGCACAAAATCGCTCCTCCGTGTAATTTTTGTGTATTTTATTAGGTATGAGAAACGAATACTTTCTGATGAAAGTTCCCTATTTGTGTAAATGTTTTCACAATTGTTTCTGCTGAAAATAGCTTTCATCACAAGTAATAAACCTAGAACAATGATTTAAATTTTAGTGAAACCCTACACATCCTAGAGAATTGCTGCGCAATCATTTAGAGTGACATGTCAACGTCAGTTTTGCGTCTGTACAAGATGAGCTATCGTGTGTTTGTTGAAAATTGCCTGTCAAATTCAAGATTAATTGCCATTTCTTGAGTATATTCAAAAACATTGGGTTTTCCTTGGATGCTATTATTTTATACGATACAGAAGTTAGGAAATGATTTGTTTATGATCTTTGTTATTTATTTATGATCTTTTGAAGCCACAGCGTCTCCAAATTAATTTTAAATTTGCTTGTGCTCGAATTTTTGTAAAGTGTTGCACTCGACTGAATATGAGACATCCGTGTGCGCTCATACACTGCCCGCCGTGTGCGCTCTTACACTGCCCGCCGTGTACGCTCATACACTGCCCGCCGTGTGCGCTCATACACTGCCCGCCGTGTACGCTCATACACTG
>VCRD01004980.1:3083-26143 GCA_006783055.1 Trinorchestia longiramus
CAAGTTTTGATTGTTTAAATTATGTTCTAAGATTATGATGGTAAAATATTAGGTGTTTCCATTATTTTGTCCACCACCTGTATAAGGAGGCTGCAATGCTGTGTCACGGACTCTCTACCAAGCGCTTCCTAGGTCAACATCTCCACCAAGAACTCACATCACCTGAAGAACTCGCAACACACAGCCAGCAGCATAGCAAATGAAGAAGAAATTAGCCATCCTGTCTGCGGACAGGATGGGGCTCAAACAACCCACGCACTAACAAGGGGTACACGCGCTACACTTCGCCCCGCGCTCGAACTCATCACGTCCCGGGCTTTGCCGGCAAGATGTCAGTACGCCAGTACTCGACATCAAGACGTGCGCGGCGAAGAACCAAGAACCAAGAACTAATATAATATTCAAATGTCTAAGAATAAACTATTTAACTCATCCTGCCTTTTTTCCTATTGGGTTCCTCGACTGCCCTTTACTCCCTAAGGCGATCCCTCCGGGTAAAATAATAGATAAAGATATTCAATGTCTGCTCGGAGATAAGAGATGTCTTAGGGTTGGGACTAAAGTGTGATTATTAGCGAAATAACTAGAGGTCTTTGCGAGATAATTGGTCGACTGGTATCACCAGCTTGGTCGACTGGTGAGCGAATCTGCTTGCGAGCGGAAAGACCCGGGTTCGAATCCCGCTGCCGACATGGTTGACGCGGCTAGAAATACGGCATGGGACTTGGGTATACAACCGAATAATTATCGAAGTAATTATCCGACCCAAGAATGGGCCAGAAGGTTCGTTCCTATAGCCTAATTCTATTCTGTTCTAGATAATTATTTTATCATTTTTTACATTTATTAGAAATATCTATTGTGTTCAGTAGAAATTCGCAAAGCAATTTGTTTTCTTATTCAGGCATAGGGTTCTTCCGTATTTTTTTCCGAACATTTGTTTTTCCTGTGTATCTATCATTCGTGCATGTTCTCCTCAAGTTGTCGATAAATGAAAAATAATCTACCTATCTAGTCTCATGGTGTTTTGGGACATTGTACTAAAATGTTTGTTTCAATATGCCACGAGATTGACAAGGACGGCCTCTTTTATTTTGAAGCAGTGGTTTGCCAGACCTGATCAATGCAGTAGCCACTTTCCACCTAAATTCAGCAAACTGCATAATGTCCTTCCGTCGCAGCTTCGAAACCCAATCATCTCGTCGATAACAGTTTCAGCTGTTCAAGAGGGTCAAATCAATGATATGGCATATCAAGCGGTGGTAATACTTCTTTGACCTGATTGTAATTCTGTCTAAAGATATCATGCAGTCTGCAGTGTCGACTCCTCCCATACGTTTGTTATAGAGCCCAACAATAGCAGAGCGATTTACTTTTATTTTTTCTACAAAATCTGTTGAACGTTTCCATAGGCTGAACATTAGCAAAAAAAGGAGATTACAGTGGCAAATTGATTATCAAACCAGTGCACATGACGGATTTCAGAATTATCAATTTTGGTTTTCCTTACAATTTATGATCCACGGCCTCTAGCAATTAGAGCTCTATCAGAATGTATTATAGTACGTGTTCCAGAAATACGAGGAATACGAATCCAAACACCACGACTTACAAAATATGTTATCAAATGAATAGACAAAAATTAATTATCAAAGTAAATGGTGAGATTCAGATAGTTGGGAATGTTCATAGCCAGATGCAACACAACATTTGTACAATACTTGAGATCAAGAGCACTATCAGAATTCACTGGCATTATTTTGCCAGTGTACGGCATGAAGTAAAACAGTTCCTGGAGTATCGGTCAGCACAAATAGCTTATATCCCCACACATGTGGCTTATAAGGCCACATTGTAGCAAGGCCTTGCTACATTACAAGGTATACAACATTACAAGTTTGTATTGCTTCAGGCAACTGTGACCTTTGAAAGGGATCATTTGTTCGTTATCACTCATCTCCTGTGGCATTTGAATCTTCTTGAATTCGATTCGAAGAATATCCATAAGAGGTTTGACTATGAAATATTCATCAAAGAAGTTATTTTCGTCATTATTAGCTACATGTAAATTTGTTTTCATTTCTTCAAATCTGTCTCGTCACGGTGCCTGCGACAAATTCTCTCGGGCATCCCATTGAAGTTTTCCAGTGCATCATACATGCAGGTAATATTGAAATAGAGAAACAAATATAGAGACCAATCCACTTCCATTTCCTGTCTATTGATATTCAGTGGCTTCTTGATATTTTTTTGAACTGAGTACAAACTGCTTTGGTCGACAAATAGTTCAAAAACTTCACCATTGAAGAATATATTAAAATATTTCAGTGGCTCTTGAAGCTCTTTATTTTCATCTTGCTGTTCTTCAAATTCCGGAAATTTGGTAGCATCGCATAGGTTAGTTGTAGTTTAATGATGAATGACAGTCCATCTGTTTGATCGAATAGCTCTTTGTGTTGTTTCTGTTGTGGTTCCAAGAGCCTCAATGTTTGTAACTTCTAACAGAAACAGCTGTTCATTATCGCCATCTGAGAGTGCTTCGTGTAGAAGCACTAAATGAAGAAAGCGAACACTAAAGGGATATAAAATGACGTATAATAAGTAATCTCACCTTCATTGTCGGAAATAGGGAAATCTGGATCATCATAGTCATCTAATCTTTCAGTAATGTCCTCTTTCTCACTATCTCGTACGTATTCAAAGAAGATATTTGGACAACTTTTCAGTTTTTGTTCTGTAGACCGAATTCCGTAAAAAAGAGAAGTAAGTACTTCTAAAATAATAGAATGTGCATGATAATTGTTTCGTTTTGATATACAGTTATATACATGTAAGTAGACAATTGCTTTTAATAATTTTGTTTTACATATAATTTATTAAAAATTGCTATTATAAATAGATAATTTTGACAGGTATTTCATGTTTAACCGACAAGGACAAATTAGTCCTGTTTCACCAAGGAGTACTTGGTTTTGAGAAGGACCAATTTGTCTGGTTTATAATTGGGTCCTATACCGGGTGGGCCGAAAAAACTGAACTAACCCTAAATATAAATTGTGCCTTAACCCTTAACCGCCTGAATTATGTTCCGAATAAAAATAATTTTTTTCATTGCTTAATTTGTGATGACAGCATTTGTTACACCTACAATCGTTAACTTATTTTTCAGAAATGTATATAATAAAAAAATATATATCGTAGCAAATTTGCGACATCCGGCACATGAGGGATGTGCTCAGTGGCTGAAGAGCAGTTTCTCTGAAGTCGTACTACCTCTTATCAGTTACGCTGTAACAGCTATTGTGCTACAATCAGAGGCTAATATCATGACACTGCTTGGAAGCAAGTATATTCAACATTTTTAATAGTATTGTTAGTAGAAAACAATATTTTCTTTATTTCAATTAGAGCCAAAGATAACAGATGTAACAGTACAAAAACACTCATGCAGAAATGGCTTAGAAGCCATGGTAAGAAGCTATGCAATTTTTATGCTTATCCAAACGCAAGTGGGCATTGCACTTTCTGCAGTAGATTTTGGTTTGTCCAGGACAGTTTTTAGTTCTGCATCTTTGACGCTTTGCAGCAAGAAGTGGCACATCTGGTACCTGATCGAGCTTCACTTCATCTGGCGGGGTACCGCATTTTTTTTTCTTGTTCACTTCTGGTTCTTCTCTTGACGGACGGCCTCGCTTAACACTCTGACAAGCTTGCTCTGCTTTCATTAGAGAGACTGCCACGTTGAGTTTCAAAGGAGCCAGTTGCAACACTTCTTTTTTTTTTTAAATTGCAAGTTCACAGTTTTTCTGTGCAAGAGCCATGCATTCAAAATTGCCATATCAAAGCAGTGGAAAATGAGACGATGATATGCCTTCTTTGATTTTACGCTTATTCTGTACAAAGAAATTAGGTAATCTGCCAGATCTACTCCACTCATTGATTTATTATAGCGTTGCATTATGTCTGGACATGACACTTCCACAATTTTTTTCTGAGTTTTGTCAAACCTGCTCACTGTTGTCAGGGGGTTGGCCTTCGCAAATGTTGACACCAAACTTACCACCCTGTTGTCAAACCATCGAACTAGCGTTACTGTAGAGTTGTCTTCTCCAAATTCACTCTCTTGGTACGATCCCTTGCAATCATGCGCCAGCTTTTTGTCGTCCTTCGTGCTACTTGGCAGCCCTACCATTCTTGGAAGCCTCACAGTCGCAAATTTGTGACCCATCACGCGATACATCTATGCGCCGATTGATGCAAATTTGCTACCTTCACTTAATTCGTCGTAACGTTCATAGAATATTTGATTATAAACATTTTATTATCTATATATTCATGAAACATTTATGCATACAAAAAAATATAATTGAAAGATATAACTCACCTTGCTTTTCCTCCATTTGGCGATAAACATCCACAACGAACTCGAGCCGAGCCTAGCGTCACTTGGATAAGAGTTTGCTTACAACTAGCCCCGTCTGACGAAACCTGGTATCAAACGTGTTCAGAACGAATATAGAACGTGCGGCGTATTTACTACAGCCGTGACACTCGAAACGTCATTTTTATTTAGTGCTATACATCACTTTAAAATAGTGTAGCAAATTTGCCGCGCTCGGCGGTTAAGGGTTAAGTACTTCATTAACTCCCTGACCAAAGTGAGTTAAATTTTCAAGAAATAAAAATACCAGTCTACTCGTAAATTTTATTCAATATAACCGCTATCCGCAGCGATGTGGCCTCGAGTGGACTCCTGAAAGTTTTGCAGGTCTTGACAACGTAGTCCGTGTTCATGGTCATCCACTCCCGGTCAACATATGCTTTAACGGCGGTGATGTTTGGGTGGCGAACGCAACACGCCTTGACTTCAATGTGTGGGCCTCATTGTTTTTCACCACCGGGTCGACTCTCCAAGTCTTCTCATCTGAGAACATTATCACATGAAAAGGTGGAGCAAACTTGAAATCATTCATGAGCCTCTAATAACGTTCAAGATGCGTGGCGAGGATGGCTGGCGTGAGCAGCATGCTCTCAACAATGACGGAAGTACATGCATTCCAGCTTTGCGACTACTCGTCCAACTGTAACCGCTACAACCCCGAGCCCCCTGGCGTGTTGGTGCATGGACGTCAAGGGACTGCTTTGAATGGTATCCTGCAAGCTATCTTATCCATAACACTTTCGACCACCGCCAGCACCTCTGATCGCGTAGATAGTTGTACGAGACACCCCAAAGAGATATGCGACCTCACTCACTTTGATTCCCGCGCGAAGAAGTACAGACACCTCAACTCGTTTATCTCGCTAGGAAGCCATTTTACAGTACACAACAGTAACAAAACTTTATCTTCAAGGTCTAATTGACAGGGTTTCGGATGATATGCGGCAAGGCAAAATAAGAGTTGCCAAACAATCAAGATTTTTAATTAAAATGGTGTTCAGTTTTTTGGCCTCCCCTGTAATACTAACTATTCATTATTTTAGTAATTTATGTTGCTATTACAAAGCTCAAACTTTATAAAGTCACTAGTAGACCCACACGCAAAAATTCAAAAGTTTTTTGCTGAATTTGTTTCTTTTCGAAAGAGTTGCCTTTGGAAAGGATGTGCCTTTGGTATCCACAATACAATTCTTACAATACATGCACACCCTACCAAACTTCCCCCTATCCAAATCTATTAGAGCGTAACAGAAAGACGAACCAAGCAAGCGAGCAACAAACTGTATTATTATATTGTGAAATATCTCTATTTAATAATACAGTTTGTTGCTTGCTGTTGTTGTTTGCCTAGGCCCTAGCGGGTCATCCGGGGAGACTCGGGGGTGCGGCGGAGGCTCGGGTGGGGGCGGATAGGAGGAGGGAAGTAGGCTGAGAGTGAACGGACGCTGGAGAGAAAGGTTGCCGTGGACACCGGGTCCAGCCAGAGGTTCAGAGGGGTAAGGTGGGTGGGGGTGTTGGGGGCAGCTGAAGAGGTGGTTGGTGGTCTAGTTGCTTGCTTGCTTGCTTGGTCCTTCTCTCTGTCACGCTCTTGAGAATTTAGATAGAGAAAAACAAGATGAGATATTTACCATGAAATCTCATCCCTGAATTACGATGACAAATATAGTTTCTGGAATACATGCTCGGAAGTTGAAATACTGCATGCTGAAATAGACTGTATCTAATGCCAAGTATTGACTTCTCAATGAAACGAGTATACATGTATTGTGGATACCAGAGGCACATCCTTCAATGTGGAAACTCCTTCGCAAAGCCCGCGTCTGCTGGTAAATCAAACGAAAAAATTCAGTAAAAAACGCGAAGTTTTTCACGTGTGGGTCTACTAGTCCACTCATATATAATAGTGTATCTCCCTCTCTGTGTGTCTGTCCCAGTACTGCCTATCTATTACTGAAGAAAAATTATTGAATAGAAATGAGAACGGCTATACCTGTATTATAAGCATTGTATTGTCGATACTAAAGACGCCGGGTCACTATAAAATACGCTATTTTTTCCCGTTATTAACTTTCTTCACACGGCCGTGTTATCGGTAGATTAGATACAGAACGGAAGTTCTGTATACATTCATGAAAAATATTCAGGTTCTGATGTGAAATTTCCACGGGAAATGTCTAGTAACTAATAATATGACATCGGTCGAATTCATCCGCTAACTCTTGACACCAAATCAGTCAAGATGTACAGGGATGATTCCAAAACGCGAGTGTGAGCTGCTAAGCTTTCTCAACCCTTACGCTGCGGAGCTCTGTGAGAGCCTGTAACTGTTTTCATGAATGAAGATTTAATTGTTCGGTGTCATTTTAAGTGCTAAGGTAACTACATGAATTTTTGATTTAGTCCATCTACATATGACTTCAAGCTAGTGTTATTTCGTAGTACTGTCCATGGGATGTGCTGCTGTGTCCGAGGAATCGATAGGAGCTAAGAGGCTGATACCCAAGACCTCAATTTTCATTGCGATGCTGTATGGGGTCATCGTGGCGCTCCAGCTGTTTGAAGAGTACGCGTATCATAACTTCTATCTTCATGGACTTGAAGAACGTTATAGATGCCACTATGGTCTATGATGGTACCCATACTTTCATTCGGAAAATTGCCACGATGCTGGTGGACCTTGCACTTAAACACAAGAGTGTTAAGCCATGCAGGGAACCTGACCAAGTAGAGATACCAGGCAATGAAGGAGCTGACCTTTAGCCGATGCAAATCGCGGAGACCAATAAAGAAACGTTAAATTTGATGGTACCCTTTTGGAACTACTATCTCTTAACTAGGGCAGCTATGAGGAGTCTATGACAACAGAAGTGGAGCACCACTATCATTAATAAATTGAGAACCATTGAACCTACAGTGCCCGAATGGATTTCGTCTAGGTGTCGTGGCCGTCTGAGGAGGTATTGCTCTGCCGCTGTCGCATTAAAAATACGCGAATGATATACGACCACGTAATAGAACAACCTCAGCCGCGATGTGAGCGGTGTTGCTACTCAGGCTGTCTCCCTTACCCTGGTCGAGTGCCCCAGATACATTATTGCTCGAAATGTTTGTTTTTCCGAGTCTTCGTGGCTGTGACAATGACGATATGTTGATCGAGATACTCTTGGATACCGAATACTCTGCTTTTATTCTGGATGCTGAACAGTTGTTCCTCGAAAAATGCCAGTTGCTCTTAAAAATCTAATCTAAAGCGGGACTCAGCTTGCGATTCTGTACATCTTTGTGTTTAAAAACTTAGGTATTGTACTATTTGGTAAAACACAGCGATACGAATGCCACTACCGTATTATGGCCGAGCTCGCCGCTTTGATGCCTCATGGCGTTTCAGTGTAAGTCGCTTGGCTGTAAATGAGTGAACTGCTCAAACCCGAGGGTTTGAGCTAATGTATGTACTCTCCGCTTGTGAACTTGATGTGACGTTTGATTTTCGTTGGGAGGAGCGATAGACTGAGTGCGCTGTCACCTACTGTTCCTAAATGATGTGGAAGGCTCAAAATAGATGAGGAATACTTTTTAACACTGGTCAGACCTTTACATTACCGTTGAGATCACATGTAGTTATGGCTACTGTTTATATAACTTGGAGATCTTATAATAATGATAAAAGTAATACGTTTTTGTTTTGATGACAATATATAGACTGTTCTCTGAATTGCGTGACTTTCACTGCCTCGAACAACTGAAACACTAGTAAACCTTATTACTGTTACTACTATTATTACTATTAGTTTTACATTAGTATTTGCATACATATTTTACTCTTAAAATAGAGTAATAGTAATTGAAATAATTTGAAAGTTTTTCATCACTAACTGAAATTGTTTCCCTGCTTCTTGAGTGATCGTTTGAATAATGTTCGATTTTCAGTTTTCGACTACCTTCAGTTTCGTTGAATACTATTGTATGGTTGTACTATTATGAAAGTGCTTCTGTTGGGCGTGAGAATTACACTGCACACCACTGAGCTATGATGACTATGTGCAGTGCAAACCGGAGCAGGTGCAGGCGGTTCGGGAACACGTGGACACAGCCCCTCAGCTCTCCCAGCACCCGTGGCTTAGTTACTCTGTCGGAGACATTATCACCGTCCTCGACAAAAGGTACCCTCAACAGCTTGTGAAGTTGTTCCCTAGGTGGTATTGTTCGCGTGGTGTTTGTGCTGCTCTCAGTAGACTGGCGGTCAGTCTTCTCTTAGCATCCCTCGATAGACATGAAGGAACCCTGCGCTTCACTTCGGGGTACACAATGAATTTGTCTCATCACAATTTGTGGTATCACAATGAATTTGTCTCATCGTTGTTACACGTGATACTATCCCGCTGCCTCAAAGTACACTGCTGGCTAGCAGTGTTCCACCATAGTGCGCCCCAACCCAAATATCTGTTAGAGAAAAGTTGAGTGTGAAAACAGTTAACAAAGGAGGCTACAGATTTTAAAATTCAATATAGCAAGGGCCCAGGGAAGGGCACCTATCAATTAAATGTGTATAGTATGAATAGAAACGTTTAAGATTAAATCATAAATTAAAGTTTAAATAATTAATCCTAACTCCTTTTATTTTATCACGCTGTGTAAAAAAACTATGGCTTCAAATAGAGTAGTCACCGGCCATACATCATGACATTTCCTATAGCCTTCGATTCACAATGCCATCGGATGAAGCAGTCCCATACTTGTACTTGTATTTTCTTCGAAGGTAGGTCAAGGCGGAAGCGGCTGAGTTCCCAGGGTCGAATCTTAAGATTTAGGTAACCATGGTCGTTCGAACTATTAACATACAAATGACACCTGGAGTTTTAATGGCGAACAACTGATCGCTAGTTCGAGTATCAACAGTCCTCAAGACTGGAGTCAGTGTTGTATACCTATATCTTCGACTGCCTCGATATTTTCAATTCTTTTCGATATTATGAACTCCCATAATTTGATTGGCTCGATGGTAAGAATTCCATTACGAATTTTTTTTGAAAACAAGTCAACGAATGAACTTGCACATTTGATGGTGGAGTTCGAAAGGAAAGTTTCTCAAAATTCTTATTCGTTTCCGAGTAAGACTGTCTCTTCAGATTCCGTTATCCACACCCTCTTCTTGAGAATAATTGAGCCAAAAAGTGCTTTCCACCCTCAAATTACTAGGCTCTATTCTATAGCCACCGTAGTCGAGTGGTATGCGGCCCGTGTTCTGTATCGGGTCTCTGCTTGTGCAGAAAGACTGCGTGCGGGTTCGAAACCCGGCAATGAATACGAGCTGTTTCTCGTTTCACGCCGTGAGCTCGCACTTATCGGTAAGCCCTCAACTCCCCACCCATGGACACATCCCAGGATCGTCGCATGGAGCTCACCATCATCCTTACTCTAAGAATATTAACCTTAAGAATTTGAAAAACCAATGTACTAAAATGTCTATGTACTGTGTACTTGATTGGAAATAAAGATTGTTTATTCCTAATGCATAGAATTGAAGTTCTAGTGCACACAGTTTTAGGCTCTTAACGCTAGGTGGGGCTTACATAAGGTCTCTCACTTAATGAAAACTGGGGCTCACACACAACCAGGGTCTCTCACTTAACGCGAGGTGGAGCTGACACACAACCAGGGTCTCTCACTTAACGCGAAGTGGGGCTCTCACACAACCAGGGTATCTCACTTAATGCGAGGTGGGGCTCACACACAGCCAGGGCCTCAGATAGCTGCCGTTTCAAGTACCTATCTTCATTGCTGGTGTCCATTCAGATGCTCTTGCTGCTTAGATGGCCTTCTTCTTAACGTGTTTTCTTGCGATGTTCAAACCTGAACTGTAACTTCTGGAATATTTGTTTTCTAATTTTCACTTCACTGCCATATGACACTTTTCTGAATTTCCTGGATCACAAACCACTTTTCTTCAGTGAATGATGTTTCTTAAATTGAATGAAAAATTAAACATCAAAATGAAATCGAGTGGCTTTTACTTCGTTAGTTGAGTTTTGAGATCATTTGATATGCAATTGCTTTTTTCAGCAGATTACAGAATGATGATTTTTCTGATGGGCTCTGTATAATGAAGACACGCGCAAGGTACAACGCTTAGTGTAGGATGCGTTGTAGGGTGGCGTAGAATGCTGTAGTCGACTTGATAGACAGCTTTACTCGGTGTTGACGTACTCGTAATTCATCTGTACAGGAACAAACATGCCTTTTGAAGTGAGTCAAGTTTTTTAAACGGTAGAAACACAACTAGTTATTACTGACGGTAGTCGTATTAAGTTTTTATGTACGCGAGCTTTTTGTCTGCTCTTGTCAATGCAATTAAAGAATTCGATCTATCAGGGGTGTTGCCAGAAGCTCTTGCAGTGTGAACAAGTGGCTTTGAACATTTGATGCACGTGCGCCTTCGGTCTGATTCTCATTGTAGTAACTTAGTTGTCGTACATAAAATATGATTTACAGGTCAGTTTTCAGCTGAAAGCAGGAAATGTTTTGATAGAATAAAATCCTGTGAGCTACGTGGTTTGTCCCCTGGATCCAGAGATACTGTTACATGATCGCTGTCCCTCAGGCCTGCAACTGAAGACGGCTCGTTGGTGACTTGGAAGGGCGTCCTGAGCAACAGCAAGACGGGCTTCTTCAACCCCAGCCACACGGTCGCCTACCTCGGCCCAAACGTGCCCAGTAACAAGCTGCCCCTCGTGCGAGGAGGTTAGCTCGAGGTCAACAAGTCAATTCTTCATGCCAGTCAATATTTTGCGATTTCTAATTTTGATTACTGGAGTAAGGAGTTTTCCAAATCTTTCATTTATTCTTTATTAGTGTTTTTGAAACTAACTTGATTTGAACATTTTGAGGTGTGATGGAAATTTTGAAATAGTTGTATTCGACTAAGGATGTTCGCAGATGGAAAGAACACGTGCTCGTCACGCCGCCGTTTGCGGCCGGACATGATCAGCCGTCCCCAGGGTGACCTGAAGCACACAGGACACGTGGGGCTGGACGGCACTTTCTTCGGAGATGTAGGCATCCTGGCGAGTGGGAAGGCGGACGTGCGTAAGGTACATTTAGGTTATATCATGCGGCTATATTTATGTAGGGGCTTATGTGCGTTCTGAAATATTTTTGTTTCTTTTTAGTCTAAAAGATAATTATCTACTATAGTACAATTTTGCTCCTAATGTTTAGATAATTCAAAGCTTTTCCATGCTTCAAGTTCCACGCTATGTCGTATTTTCGCCGAGATTCGTATTTGAATGAGGGAAGCTTACCAGTAAGCGGTAGGGCGGACTTATCTCCTTCCGTGGCGGGCGTGTGGCAAAGTAAGATAGGGGCTCGATGCATTGTGCCGGCTGAACTACAAGGTATATCTTACAGAATTATACTTTGTTTTCATAACAAAAGAGTTACTTCAAGAACAACGGAGTAAATTCGTTATATAAGTAGTAGATTTATTGTGTATTATGAAGCTATTTATATGATCGTTCTCCAAAATGGGCCCCTTGTGTCAAACTCACCCCTCTGCAAGGGATCTTGACAGAAATGCTACACTGTATCGTAAACAAGAATAACCAAAACAAAATTGCTTTCTTCAAAGCAGCTACACTTGGGAGAAAAATTTAGCTGAGACAACTCTCCACGAGATGAATCACAATGCAACCATTGGATTGATATCGGGGATTGAGTGAAGCCATTCATGCTCATTTCAACAACCACTAACATGTTCTCTTTACTATTTTTGTGTCATAAAACGTTTAAAATGAATGCCTAATGAATTTCTGAATGTTTTCGTAACATGGAGTGAAACCGTTTCTCATTGTTTTTTGGCGTCATCTTGGGCGTTCATTTGTGCAGCATCTTCCGTGCAGATAAAGGAAACTTTTTCCACCTGAGGTAGCTGTAGTCTGTAAAATGTCTACTACTCATTTCTAAGGACGGAAATTGAATAGCCTACCTCCTCCAGCAGTACATCCATAGGACCTAGCAATTTGCTTATCTATGGCGGCTTCCTCTTTGAACATATTTAGAACTTATCTTTGTAAGATGCTAGATGTGGAAGGCTGTATCTGACAATGTGAGCTGCTAAGCTTTCTTAAACCTTGTTGAAGTTTGAGTTGGACTTTGTGAAGATTTCTGGCAGCATGATTGTCATTAATTGTACGGTGTCATTTTAAATGTTAAGGTGACTACATCAATTTTTGATTTGGTTCATCCACATTTGATTTCGAACAAATGTTATTTCGTAGGATTATCCATGGCATAGAATTGTGGATGTCTTGTCAGTGTCCCATTGTACTAAGCTGTATTTCTAAGTGATGACGTTTTTTTAGCTAAAAAAGTATGTTTACCGCACTTAGTAGTCCTTACATTCAAGATACGGATATTAGTTAACCTCATTGCACGTCACTATATTAGTGCACTTTCATGTCAGCTGGAGGGCGTACCAGTGCACAGAGTGGTGCCTTACAAGCCCTACGACTCCGCTGACGCGGCCTCTGCACTCTCCAGGGCGGGGTCTGATGCGTCTGAGAGGGCACCGTTACTAAAGAAAGTAAGTTCCTGTCAAGTATTACATTTTGACATGCTCTGCGCCTAGGGTTCACTGAATTTCTCTGCAGAAATGACATAATTACTGCGGTTGTACTGAATCGTAAGGGTAAACCAAATGTATTTTGAGAAAATGTTCAGGGTACCATGCTATTTTATATCAAGAATAACCTAATTCTGGTTTAGAAAATATGTACTTGGTCCGCGCTTCCTATTTTGGAAGCTTGACTTGTTTCTTTTAAGAAGAATATAATATCTATAATAGTTAGTTGTTTGTCGAGGGTTGACCAAAGACCAGTCATATTCAAGCTCCGCCTCTGCATCGTGCGACTTGTCCAGCTAGGGAAATATTGGCTTCAATACGTGATGTTCGATCATGTAAGTTGCGAGCTATTATGAGCAGGGTAGCGTAGCTCATCGTCTGAGACGTGGCTGTTATACATCTGAAGTTCTATCATTATAGCTCTGAAGTAAAGGATCGTATTTTACGACTCTTATATCTCTAACCGTGACATTCAAGCAGACGAGTCTGTGAGACTCTTGTTATTGGAATTACACTTTCCTCAATCATATGTTTGAATCATATTCCAGAATGCGAAGAAAATTATTTGAGTAAATTTAATAATGAGTATTCATTTTGGGAAAAAGTGGAAATATGTAACTTGTGTTCTAGAAGTAAGCCCATTCTTTTTGAATTTCTTCACGCAATTTCTTTGGCCCACCAAACCATCTACCGTGTCCACGACGATAACTTTGCTACTGCAAAATAGATACAGTGAGGTAAAAAAAGTATTTGGACAGAACGAAAAAATTTATTTCTCAGCAGTTTGATAAAAACATATCAATAAAACCTATAATAAGATAGTTTAAACACAAACAAACATGTTCAAATAACACAGAAATAATATTTTTCATGAATATACTATTTATATGGCATTTCTTGAAGTAGGTATTGAAAAAAGATATGTGAACAATTTGAAAAGAGTTTAATATTTAATTGGGTCACTTTTAACAGCAATTACTGCTCTCAAACGATTTCTGTAGGTTTGTGTTGGGTTTTGGCAACGTTTTGATGGGATTTGGTCCCTATGTTGAAGAAAATATTCACTTTCACGTTTAAAGGTCGCCTTGCATGAATGTTTTTTTCCCAGGTTTGCCCATTAATTTTCATTAAGTCTGGCGATTGGCTAGGCCATTTCAACACATCAATACCATTATCCACAAACCATTTGTGAATTGCTTTATCTGTGTGTTTTGGGTCATTGTCCTATTGGAATCATTCATTAACGAATTGCATTTTCACCACGGACTTTTTGCAAATTCTCTTCTAAAATTGGTCTGTATATGACTCCATCCATTATTCCATTAATAATTTCTAGTGTTCCTACGCTATTAAATGAAAAACAACCCAAATCATGTTTCCTAAGCTATGTATGTTTCAGTGTAAGGATGGTATTACTCATGTTATATGCAGTACAGTCTCTCCCAGACATGAGTTGCATTGTTACGGTTAAAAAGCTCGATTTTACACTCATCCGACGTTATAATACGTTTGACGAGGCCATTTTTTTTATCCAAATTTGTTTTTGCAAATTCCAGTCTTGATTTCAAGTGTGCCTTCTTTAATAAGGGAGTGTTACGGGGACTGTGAGTTTAGATCTTGTCTGTGAAGTTCATTACTGATAGTTCTTTTGCATACCTTCTTTCTATTTATACTGAGCTCAGTCTGGAGCTCTTGTGTTGTGGCCGGTCACACCTTCACCCATCTAAGCCGCATTACACAGCCCATTGAAATGAACGCCCCACCAGGATGCAAGCCACAAAACTGCCGAAAGGCGTATAAATGGAAGGGCTGCCAGTGCTTCTGCCTCTGTTTCCACAGTTCTATTTTCCTTAGTTGAGTGGCATTCAAAACACAAAGGCTTTTCATAGAATATACTCTAGTTTATTTAACACGTGATAGTTTATCCATTACAAAAAGTTGAAATTGATCGCAGAATAAAATGCAAGATATAACCCCCCTCACAACCCTGCGTAGGGCGAGTAGTTCCCAGTCTCAGAAATAGCGAAGTACGTAAGCGCACATAAACGTGTGTATCACGCTGCCGGCAGCAGAAGAATAACTTCTACTTGCGCTCAATAACCATCTTATGTACCTGCGGGTGGCACAAAAAACTACTCCCTCCGGTCGGAAATATTTGCTACACAAGGAGAAAACTCGCCGCATTTTAGTGTCTTTTAACAAATTTCTGTTTTGAGTACAGTTAACGATCGTGCACAGTGTGTTGAATACAAATTTTAACCTTTATAATAAATAATAGGGTAAAAGTATATAATTTTATCCTTTTCCTTTTTCAGATAACATTTAAAAGTTTTTAAATTATCGGCAGGATAGGGCAAATAAAGATAGTACTAATAAAAAATGCACATATAACCGAAAGACAAAAGATTTGACAGATTCTGGGAGAAGAGCGGTATTGCAGGTACTTCTTGAGAGATCTACAGCCCGTAAAACAGTCAGACCTGAATGTACTTGACATTGGCTATTTCAATTCAACCCAATCCCTTCAACATGAAAAAACACCTCGTAACGTAACGTTGATGAATTAATTGAAACAGTGACAGATAGCTATGAGGAATAACAGAGATCAACATTGAACAACATTTTCTTTACTTTGCAGCAGCCAATGGAACAGATTATTTTGGCTGACGGTGGCCACAATTACAGGCTTCAACATCTGTCGAAAGTACAACTAGAAACAAAAGGAATTCTTCCAAATTCAATTCAGATCTCAGAAAATTTGAACAATAAATTAACAAGTATTGAGTAAATATAGTGGCAAATGTTTCTTCCCTTGATTCATTTTCAATTTCATATATTTAATTACAATATAAAATTGGGATTTTGTTATTTATTTTATTAAAAATATAATTCATTGATGTTTATACATTATCAATTTATTGTACTGTGTTACAGAATAAAGTTTTTCTTTTTGTTACAACCAGTAGTTTTGTAAGTATCCTTTCTAAAAGGTTTACATTTCTTTTTGGAGCAAATATTTTCGACCAAATTCAGCATTGATATGGACCAACTATTTCTGACCGGTGGGAGTACTTAAGAAGCACCTCGAAGCAACCAGGCCGGTAATACTGCTATAGAACTCGGGAGCGAGATCCCTCGTTCACAGTGTCACAAACTGAGTTTTCTTACGTATCCTCATTATCTTTTGCCGATTTTTTCCAAAATTTTTCGAGGAGTTCCTGATCGCATCTTGTTTTCTGTGGTCCCTAATTCCTCCTGCTTCTTAACAATGAACTCTACAGTACTAACAGGAACGTTGAGGATACCTGAGAGGTTGCTGTAGTTTTTATGAGATTTGAATTCAGGAATTGTTCGCTCTTTTATACATTTTGAAAGTTCCGTGTGCTTGGATATGGTGCGATGTTATCAGAATGACAGCTTATGGATGAATGACGGAGTTTCACTGATATCGTAATATCGTCTTCTCTATGTTTTCTAGTTATTTCTGGAATGTTCTTTAGACAATGATTCTTTGAGAAGCATAAATTTATAGAATTACAGAAGGGACATGATAATGTTTAAATACCTTTTTCCCCACCTATTTCATGAAATACCCTATATATCGTATACTTGAAAAAATCTCATTTCTCTGTTTGAATATGTTGTCTGTGTTAAAAACTATCATTATAGTTTTCATTGAAATGTGCTTTATCAAACTACTGAAAAACAAGCTTTTTCATCTTGTCCAAATACGTTTTTCACCTCACTGTATATGCATTTGAGAGTGAAATTAGAGTTTTTTGACCCGAGATATCAACTAGCTTGCCGAACAAATATTGTACCTATAGTAATCCCGGGCTGTTGGACCCACACTACTGAGAGGCAGTTCCTTCAGACGTCCCAGGCAGCCTAAAAGTGTGATGGAGCCAAGGTAATGTAGTATTTTATAAAGTAAGTGAAAGCAAAGTTAGCATGTGTCGTTCTCCAATTTGAGTCTGGCGAAACCCCCAAATGTATTACTAGACTATATCTGTGGTTTTCTCTGAAGGATGTGATTGATTCATGGTTGGTCTCCACCTCTGCTATTCAGAAGATTCCTCTAAAAGAAAATAACTCTAGTCTAATTTTGTTTTAGTTTTGATCTGGCTTGAAGAGGTGCTGTTCATACTTGAAAAGAAAGATAAGTAAGGAGCTGTAAATTTATAACTTGGCATAGTATCATGTCAGATGGGGTGATGATCATCAGCATCGTCAAGTAACCCTCCAGCGTGCTCTCCAGACTCCATTCGTGCCATCAAAGTTTCTCAGGTCGACCCTTTATTCTTTCTTCGTCCTGACTACTGTTCATTCCAACTCTAGAATACGAGTTAAACTCTAATTGAATTAATTTAAACAGTAAGGGCTTATACTTCAGGAAAACTATTTGGTCCGCTACAATGTTGAAATGACAACTTCTTAACGACATTTGATTTGAACATTATCAGTGTTATAAGGGGCTTAGCCAATAATTCTCATGAGAATGCACTGGTATCACAAGCAACTTCCCTCTGCCTTCCAGCAAGAAAGCGAAGACAGCGACGCCGCCTACAGCGTGGGGGGTGCCAGCTGGAGCCCCGTGACGGAGGTGAGCGTTGGGCGGCGGGCCAGTCACACGGACAGCCTGAGTAGGCTGTTGGACTTGCACTCAGCGGCCTCCCTAAGCCAGTACCCCCTCGAGTCCATCGACCACTACACCGAGATCTCGGACGATGAGGAGGAAAAGCATAGCGGCCTTGTCTGCTCGACTGCTACCAGCGAGAGCAACAGAAATGGCGGTGCCTGTTCACTTGTTCATCGCAAAGAGGTTGTGTTTTCGAACATTTTGCCTCTTTATAATCACAGTCTTTATACTTACTGTAAATAATAACTTGGAAACTGAAGTAAAAAAAAATCTAACTAGTAAATTTATGTAGAAATGACCCGAGATGCTACAAATAGCAAATAATCTGGAAAATATCAATAAATTGTACCGAGTTTATGACAGATTATCGTGTCATGAAATCGATTTTCGGTGAAGTGAATATAGCAACCTTATGCTATGGTGCTATAAATTCATGGGCAATAAAAATATGTGAGCTAGATTCTTTCATCGGAAATTAAAGAAAAACGTTTATAAAGCAAGTAATGAAAGCATTACCCAGAGAAAAATTTTTTTGAAGTCTAAGCGACTCATCATTTAGGAGAATGTTCAAGGGAAGCCCATTTTAAGCCATTTAATTTCTCATTTATGAAAGTGTTGCGTATCGCTCCTGTTTTACACTGATCTCTATCTGTCTTTTCCTTATATCATTTTTTCCTTATTATCTTTTTTCCTTTTTATTATTTTTTGGCCTTGTTATCTTTTTGTTTCGCTACTATCGTTGTTGGTCTTTTCTGCTGAAGAAATTTGCTGTAGATTATTGAATGATTAATGTAGACCTACATCATGAATGCCTATGAGCTCAGTGGTCTGTGGCCTTCAAGTGTGAAGGCATCCACTATTAATTTAAATCTTTGAACATCAGTGACCGGTATGCAGGTCCCGGATGTTTATATAGTTAAAGCATGATGAGTGCCAGTTTTAAAATGACAGTCTATCAGCTGCCATGAAGTTGGTAATCCAAGAGCTCCTTTTATATGTGACCTCTTCATTAAGTCTGGTCATGATGTGTGCAGAACGCGACTTGCGGCAGCACGTTCGACCTCGGCCCTAGTCTGATGGACGAGGTACTGCGTGCCTTGGACGACTGCTCCACAGGTGCCCCAGCCGCCCCTGATAATGTCAGCCGCTCCATCGATGTCGACGTCAGCAACGTCAGGAATGAAATCAGGGAGCTCACCCTAACAAGGCCCGCCAAGAAGAAGCAGATGACGGTGCGGTGTACGAAGTACTGTTTGCCTAAATAAAACATGTTGTTCTGAGTATTTTTCTTTTGTAAGTTTTGTTATACTCTCTCGATCCCTCTATATGTTGTATAATAATGAGCTAGCGAAACGTTTGTTTTCGTGTGAGTCATTGATGAATGCTCGCTAATACCTTTTCACGTTCATCTTGACTCCCATTTGTTCTTTGTTACTGAGACTACTTGTGTAGCTGCATCATCTTCTATGCGTAATGCTTCATTTAATATAAATTAATATTGCCTGTGGAAGCCTTTAAAAGTTTTCCATGTTTCTAAAGTGTACTCATGAACTGGATGCAGAGAAAGGAATGGTCATGCAACGCATCTTCGCGACCAGTTAATCATCTGTGTAGGGGAGCTTCCTGAGCTTTCTGTTCTATGTAGATTCTTTACAAGACTTGGCGCTCGTCCAATGCCTTATGAATCACTTGTAACAGAGACAGCGACATGAGTTATATGCTTTTGTGTAGTGAATTTCATAGTAAGTAGGTCTTATTTTATACTTCATCTACTCAGGAAGAGAAAGGAGCATAGTGTAATAATACCATCATGTTCTGTCATCTAGTAGTGAGTGGTCTGTTGGACAGATAATGTACTAGGCCGTGGTAGGCGTGAAGGAGCCTACAGAGTCACACATGTCGAGTAACGTAATGGAGTGTGCGTGTGTGTGTGTGCAGGTCAAACCGATATCGGCCAGCGATGAGCGCACACTGGACTCTGCTATCGCACTGGCGCACGAGATGGCGTCGCGATCCATGTTAGCTCTGAACCAGGCCTCAGACGGGGATGTAGCAGCCTGGAGCGTCACTCCCCCTCTACAGTCTCCTCCTTCCTCTCCCACCTCGCCATCCTCCCACCACGCCAACCGCTGCTCAAAGTTCTCCTTCAAGTAAGCTCATAAACAGTGTCACGAATAGATGCTTTATCCTGTGCTTGCACTGGGACGAGGTGTGTTTCTCAACTGTGCTAGCTGACGTGGACATTCGTGTTCTCTCCACCACCTGAACTCTAGAAGTGACCTAATTTTTTCTTTGTTACCGACTGGATGAAGTGCAGTTTTCTCTGTTCTAGTATCCTTTCGCAGGATAATTGAAAGGTATTTTCATTATCTAGGCTTACACGCTACCATGTCGGTTACTTCGCTACCTAACATCTTGCCTCTACCTCGGTAATTATGTTTAAGCTTTACCTGGATTCCTCTTCGTCCGTGAAAATCTTAATTCCAATGAAGTTATAGAACATGAAAAGTTTCACAATAGTTTTCCAAATATCTTATATTAAAATCTACTTGTAGTAATCCAAAACGTCTCTGTTACTACTTAGTATCGAAATTATGAAATAACGAAAATATCTCAAACGGTGGAATCGTATTCACAAGGTGTTTTTCATGGTATTCAAAAGACCTTATTTTATGTCAACCGCTCAAATATATTCAGAAAATAATTGAAAACAGGTATCGATGCACTAAACAGGTTCTTCATAAGAAGTTCTAGAAAATAGTTTAACGATCGCCATGAAACAAGCATAGTCAACTTAACCTTGGCATGAGTTGGAGCCCGGGTAAAATTCTGCTAAAGAAAAGGCCGGATTATCAATGTAGCAACCTGAGCTCTACGATTTTTTTTATAGCCATGATACTGAAAATCAATTTCCAACATTGCTGCTGATCAACACAAGTGATGATTTTTCTTCCAATGTTCACAGGATCCCTGTGAGCATTGAAAACATTTTTAAAGCCTCCAAGCCGAAACATGTTTGTAAAAGGGATGTAGAACACGTAAAACGACTGCAAATTTCTACATACTGCGAACAGCCTAACACCGATTTTTGTCATGTGTAAAGGAGTCTGTACAACTGTTGTGCTCTGTACACCCTTCTCACTCCTGGCGTCCACGCAACCACTTTACACCTCATTCAGGACTAGCTTCCATAAAACCACTAGACACGTTCTCCCTCCTGGCTTCCGCGCGACTTCACGTAGTCATTTGTAAATCGATGCATAGAAATAGAATTTGCAGTTTAGTATTTATTAACGAGTGGGACTATGGAACTTTCTTGAGACAATGTGTAGTATCATTGGAGAACTAGTATATATAAGTAAAATCAATCGTATTCAAAATATTAATAAATATTGGGTGATATTAATGTTCTGGTGTTTGCAAAAGTTTAACCAAAAATATAAGAGCAAGGGCAATCGCCTTCAGTCGTCGCATTTATATTGATTATTAATTAAACACTTTGAAAAAATATAAATCTATAAATATATATACATATATCTCGGCGTTTCGACCATCTAGGACATTTTCAAGAAGCTGAAATACAAACAAAAACACGGATAAACTAATGACCTAAACATAACATTGTTTTCAAATAGAGCACGAAAAAAACAAAAAAACAAGTAAAAGCAAAACACCAATAAAAAGTAAAAAACGGGAAAACCTGAACTAAACGCAGAGGGTAAGCTTTTAGGGAACGGGTTATTTTTCTGTAGTAATTATTTCGTGGGTGGTGTTCTTCGAGGGAAGTGATACAGTCGACTTCGTTGCTTGCAGATTTATTATTGGACACGATCAAACTCAGAGCAGAAGTTAAGGCCAAGATCGAAGATCGAAATTGAGAGCTTGCAATCCGTAAACCGAGATCTGTCAGAACAAGGACTATTAAGTAACTCGAAATGAATACAAAATTTAGCAGAAGTATTAATATCCTGAGACAGTATTATACAACAACTGCTGAGTAAAACACTGAGGCATCGTGCCTAATTAGCTGGCAGTTAAAGAAATACAACACGAGATGTCTATAGACAGCTTCTCCCCGAGGCTGTGGGATTTAATCACCGTATCAAAACGGCTGGTCGATCTTTTTAGTGTGCCCATCATAAAATATTCGAACGTAGAGACTCGAGTGATACGGAACTTGCCAGCGATATTTACTGCCTGACGCAATATTTATTATTTGAGGTATACTACACTACTTCTTCAAACACAAACAAAATCATTCGAATGAAACGTGACTACCTGAAATGAGATTTCGGTGTACAAATTAGCTGTCAATTAACTCATTGGTTTGCAAAAGGAAATCTTGGTTAGAACTGTTGCTTAAGGCTATACAAAGGGAAACCCTAATAATTCATTTTGCATTACAGGCTGCGTGATAAACTCAAATCTCAACAATACGAATACTGCAGACACTAGGTAAATTATTTACCGCATTGTGGAATAATATACGACGAAAGATCCGTCGAATTACCGAAAAACAATCACCGGAATTACACAAACTGCTAAACCTACAGAGGAACGTCTATGCCAGGCTAAAATGATAAGTTTAAGGAATAACTAGTAATTAAGTGAAGCGCCAAACTCCCTAACAACATGTCAATAGAAACTTATCCGTCAGAGAGACTGAAAGCACGAATACACTTGTTGTTCACTGGAAAATGGTTATGCACGGACTGACGGGCGTTTGGTTTGAGAACCTGTGGTTCACTACGCTCTTCTATAGACGACGAGAGTTACAATTTGAAGTCACGACCATGATTAAATTTAAACTTAAAAATAACAATCACAAGTGGCGTGAAATAAGTATAAAGATTTACTCCAAAATATTACTAAGTTTAATATTATTTAATACTAAAATCACGATATTTTAGCTGCCCTACAGGAGTCCCCTCCCCGCAGAAGCGGAGCGTTCAAGAGTTAACGAAATAATAGAAATCAGGAAGCGATTAGAATCGAACTGTACGACCTGAGCGAGTGCGCGTAGAGGACGGGCTACGTGCGGTCTCTGAGGGTAACGAAGGAGCAGCAGGTGGCAGAACAGGGGGAAACGAGTTAAAATGAGCTGCAGTAGGAGGTGAAACTGAAGGGTTAGGTGAAACGGAAGGGTTAGCAGGTGAAACGGAAGTGTTAGCAGGTGAAACGGAAGGGTTATGAGTTGAAACGGAAGGGTTAGGTAACTGCTTAATGGTGGGAGCAACATAAGCGGGCTTTAGTCTATCGATGGAGACCGTAGAGTCTCCCTGGGGAAGCTTAAGAGTGAAAGTTTTAGGTGATCGCCTAAGTACTTCAAACGGGCCAGTGTAAGGGGCTTCAAGACTTTTACG
>VCRD01004981.1:0-37987 GCA_006783055.1 Trinorchestia longiramus
CACTATAATAGCAAACTTTATTGTTGCTACGAACGAATTAAAACTCATCAATAATAGTGCAGCCTTTGCACTGCTACGTACAGCAACAGCAGACGGAAAGAGCGCAGATTTTTATTTTTTAACAGACACACATTTCCTTCTTTAACCTGTTAACGGTCACCGACAATAATTGAACACCAAACTAATTGAACTAATAAACATTATAACATCATATGATGCTAACGCCGCTGTGGTACCGTCGCACATCTACATCATATGGTGTAAGTTGCCGTTAGAATGCAACTCGTACAAACATCACATGATGTAAATAAGGGTTAACAGGTTAAAAATAATGATCACAGTTATTCGTGCAATCGTACTAAAATTTGACGCAATTCTTCTTACACGTCCGTAACTAACATACATGACCTCTGATTTACGTGTCCTGTGTGTGCTTCAGTACGGTAGTTTCCATCTCAACCTTTTTTGTACATCAAGACAATCAAGTGATGGCGGTACCGATTAAGTCTTCCTCAAAGCATTAAAATTACGGAAATGCGGTGGCAGTTCATCAAATACAAAACATGAAACATCGCAGTTGTTGAGGCACGGAGAAGTTAGTAACAGAGGAAAAGTCTCTTAGAAAGTAGACGAAATTTAAAACGATTTGAAGCAATTATGGACCAGAGAAGCTTGCGCTCAGGGATGCGTTTGAGCAGTAATTGCTGCTCGTGCTCAAGATATAATACGCTTTGTTGAGGCTTGGTGAGGGAGTGAACACCATTGAAAAAAAGAGGCGTGTTATAGTAACACTAGTGGACCCACACGTGAAAATTAACGTGTTTTTTACTGAATTTTTTCGTTCGATTTGCCAGTGGACGCGGGCTTTGCGAAGGAGTTTCCAGAACAAACGATAAATATTAATGAACATAGATCAATAAATGAGCTTAAATTATCAAATTATTTACCGCAAGGGAATAAATAAAAAATACCAACGAATAACAAAAAATCAATCAACAACTGATGAAGGAAAAATAGTATTAAATACTAGAAAACCGAATCACAAGCAGACGTCAGAAGGTAGGTTAATTTTATCCTTTGGACTCACCTAGTCTTCTTCTACCTATATCGTGTGTATTAGTGGCTTCTAGAATTAGTCCATGTAGCCCCACGTCAGAAGGTAGGTTAATTTTATCCTTTGGACTCACCTAGTCTTCTTCTTCTACCTATATAGAATAGAATAGAATAGAATAGAATGAGGCTATAGGAACGAACCGTCTGGCCCATTCTTGGGTCGGATAATTACTTCGATAATTATTCGGTTGTTTACCCAAGTCCCATGCCGTATTTCTAGCCGCGTCAACCAGCTCACCAGTCGACCAAGCTGGTGATAGTCGACCAAGCTGGTGATAGTCGACCAAGCTGGCACACCCTCTATTTAAATCGCTCTCAGAAAATCGCAGTCTCAAGAATATTCTTTATCCATATCGTGTTATCGTGTGTATTTGGGGCTTCGAGAATTAGTCCATGTAGCCCCACGTCAGAAGGTAGGTTAATTTTATCCATTGGACTCACCTAGTCGCTGGTCCCACTCTGTTTCCCGGAACGGGCTGGACTGCACCCTGGCTGACATCTCCGTTCCGCAATTCTGGACACAACAAAGTTCCGCGAGTTAGAGAGTGATGCATGTACTGCGTTGTGATTGCAGCTGCTAACCACTGTTAATGTAATACAACTATTATTACAACAGCTGTTGACACAATACAGTTGTTAATATAATACAACTGTTAATATAATATAACTGTTAATATAACAGTTGTCAATATAATGCAACTATTAATATAGCATCTCTTAATGTAAAACAACTTAATATATAGCTGTTAATATAAAACAACTATTAATATAACAGCTGTTAATATAATAAAATATTATTATAAAAACTGTTGATGTCATTCAACTATTAATATAACACCTGTTAATGTAACAACTATTAATATAGAGCTGTTAATATAGCAGCTTACTTTTTTAGAGTAGCTCACAACATCTGCTTTCTAACTCCCTGGTGGACGCTCATGTATGAAAAGCAGCTAAAGAAAATCACTATACCAGCAGTTACATACATCTAAATTGAACAAAAAATTATTATTAATAAAATAATTTTATTTCATCTTTTAAAAAGTGAACCAGGCTTTGCACTGAGAAAGGAAATTGAAAAATGTATTTTTTTAAAAACATCACCGTTGGAGACAGGAAACACAGGGTGCATGAGATACCTGAGGACATTCTTTCTTTCATTTTGCTTCGTTCGGTGTCCTCAGATACCTTACACACCCTCTATTTAAATCGCTCTCAGAAAATCGCAGTCTCAAGAATATTCTTTACCCAACAATGCAAGCAAAAATACGCTCGAGTTCACCGCTGAGTTCAGACCTGACCTAATCCAGCCCTGAAGTTTGAAAGCTATTACAGCAAGAAAAATTGTATATCTTGAACCAGGTGTGTGCTGAAGGTGTACTTCTGAAAGCAGATGTACATCGTGAAACAGGTGTGCATCCTGAAGCAGGTGTACATCCGGAAGCAAGTGTAGATCGTGAAGCAAGTGTATATCTGAAAGCAGGTGTAGATCGTGAAGCAAGTGTACATCGTAAAGCAAGTGTACATCGTAAAGCAGGTGTACATCGTGAAACAGGTGTACATCGTGAAACAGGTGTACATCGTGAAACAGGTGTACATCGTGAAACAGGTGTACATCGTGAAACAGGTGTACATCGTGAAACAGGTGTATATCGTGAAGCAGGTGTATATCGTGAAACAGGTGTACATCGTGAAACAGGTGTACATCGTGAAACAGGTGTACATCGTGAAACAGGTGTACATCGTGAAACAGGTGNATCGTGAAGCAGGTGTACATCGTGAAACAGGTGTACATCGTGAAACAGGTGTATATCGTGAAACAGGTGTACATCGTGAAACAGGTGTACATCGTGCAACATGTGTACATCGTGAAACAGGTGTATATCGTGAAGCAGGTGTATATCGTGAAACAGGTGTACATCGTGAAACAGGTGTACATCCTGAAGCAGGTGTACATCGTAAAACAGGTGTACATCGTAAAACAGGTGTACATCGTGAAACAGGTGTACATCCTGAAGCAGGTGTACATCGTGAAGCAGGTGTACATCCTGAAGCAGGGATGTACTTAAGTACAGTGTACTCGCGTCAGCTGAAGTGTAATGCACTTTCAAGGACACAGCCACCATCTGTTCCGACTCTCACCCTGACGAATTCGTACGTCGCTTCAGCACGCGTTAGTGAGAGCAGTTAGAACGTGCATCTAAGCTCCTCAATTCTAAATTTCAACGCAGAAATGTGAGTAGACAATACTGTCTTGACACAAACAGTCGACTTAAATAATAAGCAATTAGACACTTAGTCGTATGCTCTAACGAAACGCAGACACAGAATTAAAGAATGGATTTTCAAACAATTGCTCAAACGTATTAAGTACAAGTAACGTAACAGTTAAGGTTATTAGTAACCTAAGTACCAGTGCAACCTTCATTGTCATGTTTATTCTGTTTAGAGAGAAGCACGCGCATTTTGTTAGATATCCATTGTATGTAGATTTTTATCATACAAAGAACAATCGCGTAAAAATTTAATTTCTACGACTGAAACTTCCACTCCAATTTTCGCAGACGCATGAAAAACAGCGCCCGTATTTCACGACACATCACTTCTCTTTACACTCATTCTCTGCCAAGTTCTAAGTTCACACGACTGTCGCCCCCTGTAACTTCTACTTCGCGCAGCATAAGACATGTTTTGAAAGTAAACAACTGTTCTATAATTGAACACAATTCTTGTCACACACAGATGGTAGTGCCAGCTGCATCAAAGTTTTCTCGTGAAGCTCCTCAAGAATCCTACAAAAAAACGGTTTAAGCTACGCAGAGTTCTTCCACTGCTCCAATTCTTCTACTTCACAACTACAAGAATCAACAGCTCGGTATACAAACACAACACATTACTACTGTGAAAACAAGCACACCCGATTAAAAAATACTGCCTGCTAATGGGAAATATTTACTTCGTACTGAAAAAACTTAAGATGTGTAATGTTTGTGTACATATAGTTTGAAGTTCTTTTTGTTTCCGTCGAGCTTTAGAAATATAAAGCCTGAGTGAGAAGAATAACCATTCCATAATTTTCAGAAAAAATATAGTATGAGTTACAGTTTGACGTTCCTATTTGAAAGAACATTCGACGTTTTCTAGTTTTAAAAAACAAATTACGTTTACAAAACGCTATCATTCCAAAAAAAACTGTCATTTACAAAAGCTCAAGAACACTTCACTTTACAGAACAATTTATTGGGTCGACCCGTTCAGCAACGGGAAGTTTCGCATAGACAACAACCCTTCTAAGTCAAGCCAATAGAAACATTGGCAGCACAAGGCACAACATCAGGAATAACTGAGACAAATTTGACCGAATTGAGCCACACGAACTCCTCATGTACATCAGTTTCGAGGCTCACAGGATGACCTATACAAGGAGACGTAAAAAGTGACTAGCAGCAGAGAGACACTGAAGGAATGCAAGCGATGTCCTTCTCTTGTAGTGGTGATGCAAGTGAGGACCTCGACAAAATTAATTGCTCAGTGAAGGCTCAGTGTCGTTAATTAAGTTCAGAAGCTCTGCTAGGATCACCAAAACCAGTCGTGCAAATAAAGCTACATTTTTGCATAATTTATGGAAAGCACACGCATTCTTGTCCTGAATATCGAAACAAGCTCAAAGGCGTGTATTTTATTTACATGACGATGGTGCTTATGCAAAAATAAAGCTGCTACAAAGACGCTATTATCATCAGTAATTCAGTGTTCCGAGTTCTAATGTGGCATAGATTTGTTAATGGTAAACCACTAAGAACATAGAATGAAATGCATACGCTTGTTTTAAGAAACGACCAAATGTGCAATCTAACGCAAAAACAAATTTTTAATGATATTTCTGAAGTTCTTCCTTCACTATTATCAGCAAACTGTTTATTTACTGACTTCAATAAAAAAACAGAAGTCACCAGCTTAAAGAAATAAGTCTCAAGGAAAAAAGAAAAAGAAAATGAGGAGAAGAATAACAGTGTAGTTAAAAAAAGAAGATCAGTGTACGTAGAAGGAACATCACACTCAATACACCGCAGCCCCATTATTTAACAAGAAAAAACAGAGTTTAGGAAGGAGGCCTCTAGCAAGTCAAATAATTCTGCGCCTGATCACAAGTTCAAAATGCTGTACAACAGCTTTATTCTGTCGGGTGTACTTCAATTAAAAAAGATTTGAGCCGCAGAGAATTACGTCATTATTCACCATACAAAAAAAAATATTTCTATCAGTAAAAAATGAAATAATGGGACTGACTAATCAAGACATGGTCCAATAAGAGCGCAGCAAAGGCTATCCAAGAGCTGCCGATGGTACTCCACAGTCAGACCCAGAAATGGATGGACACTGCAAAGACATGCCGAGTTACATAATTCTGGTTTTCACAGAGGCTAGAAACAGTATTCACTAGAATTGATTAGACTTGGACCACAGCGAAATTTGTTTAACATACATCTTTATTCGAAAATTGATAACTTTTATAGGTATGCATAATTTGTTCACACATACGTCTTTAACTCTGCTTTAAATTGAAACTTGCTTGACAGCCAAGATGTGGTGTGTTGCTGCTAACATACAAAGGCTGACGATGGCTCACAACCCAATGCAAATACCTAAGAACATATGACTACGAAGGCGATAGGTAACATTGCCTATTTGGTTCAGAGAGACTTTAAGTAGCTAATTCTTTAAGAACACATGGTACAGCAGTGCTCGAACAACGCTCCCCGCCAATCCAAATGAGGCAAGAACAAATAAAATACGTCTAGAGGAGCGAAAGCCATGTTTCCTTCTATACTTACAACGTACAGCTGGCCCAGCACCAGCTTCTGAAGGCACGAGATGCTTACAGATGGCAGGCTCGGCCTTGTGTGCTCAAGCCATGTTCTATTGCACGAGATAGACATACAGCTGTCAGTGCGGTGACTATTACTTACGGTCGTGAATGCGGTTACTGTTACTTACGGTCGTGAATGCGGTAACTGTTACGGCTGTCAATGCGGTAACTGTTACTTACGGCCGTCAATGTGGTAACTGTCACAAACGTCCATCAGTGCAGTAACTGTCACAGCTGTCACTGCGATGACTTACGTCTGTCAGAGCAGTGACTGTAACTGTTTGCCTGCATCCTTCTCAATCTTCTACCGTTCAGTGGCTTAATTAAGCTTTCATTGTTAAAATTTTCACCTTCCCTCCTGATGTTGCAGTATTAATTAATTGACTGTAAACTGTCGCATCACACAAGCGAAAAAAACGTACAGCCACACGTAGTATCGGACGCTCTGTATGCCCACGACTATCAATGTTACAGAAACTATAACAGGAAATTATATAACACTTGCAGAAATTAAAACACGAAATTATATAACACTTGCAGAAATTAAAACACGAAATTATATAACACTTGCAGAAATTAAAACAGGAAATTATATAACACTTGCAGAAAAGACAGCAGGAAATTATATAATATTTGCGGAAATTATAATAGGAATAAATCCTAGCCTTTTTGCCGTTTAGTACATGAATCAAAAAGTAAAAAATAATATCATGGTAACCAACAGTTAAATGATGCATAATATTTTGGTACTGAACAAGTTTGTAGTGAAAATGTAGCGTGTCTTCATTTTATTAAAATGTTTTATTCGCTGGTTTTCAACATGAAAATATAATTAAATAAGATCAGTAGAAGCAATTAAATCCTTAACGGCACGAATCATTTTAAGGTGATAGAAAAATATTTGTAACTTTTAATGATTGCATTAAGTGTCGTCTTATCGAAATAGGTACTTTACGACAAATACATGGATAGTTGTATAATAATATGTATTTGGCTCAGAGAGTATGAGGAGGGTTTAGAGTTTTGCGCCGTATGACACAATATGAATAGTCACTCACATATGTTTTTTGGTCCGATATGACACGAAAGCAGTATATGCCAGATGTGACAAATCATGTATTAGGTTGTTACAAAAATAATGGCAGATTTCAGAAGCCTTCCAGACCTTTGAGCGGCCATTTTTTTTGTAACAACCTAAAAGTAAAGAGGCAAGGTTTTTAGAACAAGCAATCGTATACATTTTTATGAACCATAAAGGCTACTGCATTATGCTGTGCTTCGTGCCTACTAACACCGACTAAAAGTGATTAAACCCCTAAAAATTATGTGCACAAGTTTATGGCTCATAAAACCTACTGTATGTCTTTTTTCGTGCAGGATTGTTGGAATGAGACGATGCGTGTTCACCAGTACTAGTCCGGACTCAAAACAATTTAAAAACACGCAAAACTTCGAAGAAAATCGAGATGATCACACATCAAAGGAACTCTATGCTTTAAATACACAAAATTCAAGGAAACTTCAGAGAACTATGTTCTAGGTACGAACGACTGTAACTATTCATGTAGAAAGTAGTATACATGTCCAGCAGACTTCTACACTGCTTAGAGACGCTTTTTCGTAAAAACTCACTGGTACTTACATACAAAATGAAAACCAAGACCAGATGAAAGACTGATCAATTAAACCTCCCAAACTAAGCGACATAAAATATTACCTACATTACCTAGGACATTCCACTTTTTGTTCGTTTGATCCAGTTGGGAATGATCAATTAAAGTCACTGGCAATTGTAAGATGAACAATGTACTGCAATTCCGGACCATGTCTGTATCATTTAGTTTATATCATTTAGTTTGTATCATAAAGTTGCAGGAAAAAAGTGTGAAATAGTTCAAAATATTTTGCTAAGTAAAAACTAAATAAAAAATTTCAAACTCGCGTAACATTTTTTACGCAGTTTTAAGGAAATAAATGATCAAAAACTAACATTCGATTTTCTTAAACGACCTTTACGTTTTGTGTTTAGGTAAACGAAGCCTGAAGAACACAACCAGTAACTTCATACAGTAACTCAATGGCAAAATAAATTTCGAAAAAAGTCCAGTTCTTGCGACAGTTTATGGTTTTTATGGCAAGGCCAATGCCAAAAAAGAAAGCAGCAAGGCCATGCTCAAGCCAGATGTTCACGAGGCTCTGTCATTTCCGACACTTGAGCTCGGAAGCATTATTATTATTATATTCCTAGTTTAACTACCAGAGCTCGGGAATATCATTATTATTGTCATTATTATTATATTCCTATTTTAACTACAGGACCTCGGGAGTATTATTATTATTGTTATTTTTATTATATTTCTAGTTTAACTACCAGAGCTCGGGAGTATTATTATTATTGCTATTATTGTTATTATTATTATTATTATTATTATTATATTCCTATTTTAACTACCGGATCTCGGGAGCAGCAACTCGTAGTTGTCGTGCTGTACCCGAGTGTTGAGTAAGATGAGACATGAGTAAACCCATGTTCAAAATATGATAAAACCATCATGAAATTTTTAAATTTTTATAGATACAATGCAAAGTTATAACATGAGTAAGCGAACCCAAAAAGTTTCCACACATACAGTTGTGACAAAAGGATGACCCAGTATGAATAAAAAAATAGCCAGGAGTGCGAAACAAAAAACAGAAAAATCACGTTTTAGTTAGTCGTTTTGAGCAGCTACCTTACGAACAAATTGTAAACACCGGTTAATGAAAAATTGTTATTTCATTATTGATTATTGAAAAATAGTAAAAAAATTGTCATCTGTCGTAATTATAAAGAACTATTTGAAATTCACTTTCAACATTAAGTTGTCATCTAACACCTTGGAGTCACACCATCTATTTTTTAAGTCGCATTCTATTTCTTTATGAATAATCCCACCATCTATTTTCTAAGTCGCATTCTGATTCTTTATGAATAATTCCACCATCTATTTTTTAAGTCCCATTTCGATTCTTTGTGAATAATAAAAATAAGAATTAATAAAATAAAAATTCGTTCTCGTTCACCTCGGACCACCAGAGGGGAAGAATATTAGGTTATCAGAAGGGGAAGAATTAAACACGGAGGAGATGGGGAGGAGAGGAGGACGACCTCGACCTCTCCCCAACATGGTGAGTAGAGGGGAAGTTAGCGGGGGGGGAGTTGGGGGAGTGGGGGAAGCTGCAATCACATTCAGGGAAGTATGTACTTCACATTCTGGGCCTGCATGAGCAGAGCTAGAAGGTAAATTACAGAATCGCTTCTGAATAACATCAAACTAAGATTCCCTTTTAAATTACGGGGCTAATCGGAAAATAAAACTGCGAAAATATGCATCATATTTAGCTACATCACTATCCATAACCTGATTATTGTACATAATTTTTTTCCAGCTAAATGATTTTTTATGAATTTACAATTCGTTGTCTAATATTTGATGAAGTCTTTCAAATTATGTACGCATTCATACATATATTCGTGAGACAACAGCTCACTGATGAGGCACCTGCAGGGAAATTCACAGCTGCGTTACGACGAGTTAGATGAGATCCCTCACTCATGCACTGAGAATTGTACCAGAAACTGGATTCTTTGCTAACTATTCTGCTAATTAATTAACATTGACACATATATACGCGAAGGGTGTCACAGAGTCTGAGTATAAGATGGACTTAAAAGTATGGGTGTGTCAGAGTCTGAGTGTAAGATGGACTTAAAAGTATAGGTGTGTCATAGTCTGAGTGTAAGATGGACGTAAAAGTATAGGTGTGTCAGAGTCTGAGTGTAAGATGGACGTAAAAGTATAAGTGTGTCAGAGTCTGAGTGTAAGATGGACGTAAAAGTATAGGTGAGTCAGGGTCTGAGTGTAAGATGGACGTAAAAGTATAGGTGAGTCAGGGTCTGAGTGTAAGATGGACGTAAAAGTATAGGTGTGTCATAGTCTGAGTGTAAGATAGGTGACTTCCCGCCATCTTGGTGGATGGATGATTAGCAATATTTTGAAATAACTCAAAATAAACAATGGAGTACCTATGTTTTTTCTCGTGAAAGAAGCCCATCTGTGGTGACAAAATCGAAAGTTAACGCCACAGATGAACAACAAGTAATGGCTACGCATTCTAAAGAAAAAAGGTGAATCGCCTTAGGTACTTCAAATTTACTCTTAAAAACATAAATGCTTGTAATATTAAAAGTGACCCAAAACCTTGGAAGAATTGGAAGAACTGAAGCCTTAATTCAAGATCATATAAAAAGGGTGAAGGAATTTTTATTCATTTTTAAGCTTTGCTTCAATGGTATAACCCTAGCTATCACTGTTATATCATTTACTGTGTAAAGGATATCTGCTATGTACGGATTTTAAAACAAGTCAGTTTAAGAACCAACGATGTTGCATATCTTATTCATCAACTTTATTGGGAATAATTTATTTTTTTCAACTTTTGCTCCCGTTGACGTTCACATCAGTGAGAGCAAACTGACTTCGTAGAAAAAAAATCCTTGTCGGAGATTATCTACCAATTTACAGTTTAATGCACATCATATACAAATAGTTTAATGCATGTATCAACGAATTTATAGTTTAATGTCCATATCTACCAATCTACAGTTCAATACACATTACACTCACACAGTTTTATGCACATATCTATCAATTTACAGTTTAATGCGAATTAATAACTCCGAATGAAGAAGTTCCAAATTTCTAGATAGTGAAAAGCACTGCTATATACTGTGCCGAGCTTCCTAAGTAAACGATTTCTAGCATACTTTCACAAAACAAGATAAGAAAAAATAAGGAGCAATAAAGTTCAGCTGTGAAGAAACGTGTTCAGCAAAGGGCTAAAAAAAGAGGAGAGATAAGTAAGGTCCGAGATGATCCATGTCTAGTCATGAGGTAGGTGTTTCCGGTGACATTTCTCACACACATGAGACGGTTTCTATTTACAGGAGTCTGACTGTACAGTGTTGCGTCTGCTCTACGAACCCATGGTCCACTGACCTATATAACACTCAGCTTGAAACGCAAAAAATCTATCCAATTCAGCGTGAATTATGTCCGATTTACTCTGATTTTTGGATCTATGAGAACAAATCATTTTGATTAGGTATCAAGGCCATGATTTTATAGGCAAATTATAGCTCTTGATAATACGAAGGTAAGAACTTCCTGTACGAAGGTACGAACGTCTTGACACTCCTGTAAGAAAGTACAAACGTCTTGACAATCCTGTACGAAAGTACATATGTCTTGATAATCCTGTACGAAGGTACAAACGTCTTCACAATCCTGTACGAAAGTACATAGAATGAGGCTATAGGAACGAACCTTCGGGCCCATTCTTGGGTCGGATAATTACTTCGATAATTATTCGGTTTTTTACCCGAATACCATGTCGGCAGCGGGATTCGAAATTCCGCTTTCAAGTGATACAATACGCAGGAGAATCGATACAATACGCAGGAGAATATACAATACGCAGGAGAATCGATACAATACGCAGGAGAATAACACGTCTTGACAATCCTGTACGAAAGTACAAACGTCTTGACAATCGTGTACGAAAGTACAAACGTCTTGACAATCCTGTACGAAGGTACAAACAACGTAAGGTGCAGCTATGAGGCGTACCTTCACAGTAGGTGATCCCGTACTGAAGCTCACTGCACGGACGCAGGGCAAAAAGGAAACTACAGAGATGCAAAGCCTAACATCTAACCCAACAGCAGACTTCTGTAACATGCGTTGTTTACAATAGTACTAGTAAACCCACACGTAAAAATACACGTGTTTTTTCTTGAAATTTTCCGTTTTATTTGCCAGTGGATGCGGGCTTTGTAAAGGAGTTTTACATATTGAATGATGTGCCTTTGGGATCCACAATACAATGCTTACAATACATGTATACCCAACCGAATTTTTTCTATTTAAATCCTTAAGAGCGTGACAAAGAGACGGACCAAGCAAGCAAGGAAATAAGCAAGCAAGTAACAAACTCTGTATTATTATATAGTGAGAATTAATTCAATGAAGTGACCACACTGACCAGCATGGGTTACGTTGTCTATAGGCAGCGCTGGGTACTTCAAAACAAGATTTTTCAGTGCAAAGCAACTTGAATTCAAACGCTTACTACGCTTAGAAAAGTTGGCCCTGTCAAAAGACATAAATGAATGTTAAACTCAATCAATGAAGCCTGACTTAGTCAAAGCGATTAATATTACACCGTATACCATAAAAATTCGTTGGTTTGAGAGTACTTTGAAGCCATTAGTAATTTTTTGAATAGCTTGTGTTTCTACTTTTTAAGGAAATTGGTTCGACCAAAAAAGGGACCCTATATTGGGGTCTGCACACTCGTACACAGGTCAGCCCCGCTGAAATAAAATTACAAATTTGGCAATCCTGACATGCAAACATGAGTCATTAACAGCTGAAATATACTAAACTGCATATTTACGTACGTTTGCAACGAATCTTCTGCTGGAGCTCATGAGTAGGTAGGTTCTTAATCTCCTCGTGTCTCACCCAACGTAAAAAAGTTCAAAACGTTTATACATTGTAAGCCGTTAAGTATGAAATGTCCGATTTTCTTATTCATCAAATTTAAAAGTCAGAAATTTCATATGTGATGATCTAATATAAGAATGCACGAAGGATATGGGCAACCACACACTACCCTAAGCATATGTATCAATCTATGAGAAATTCCTGTTCACAGCACAAAAAACTGTTCGAAGTATCATACAGGTATGCAGTTCATTCATAGAAGACGCTTGAAACATCAGCTAGTTCCGTTCAAGTATTGAGGTAAGGAATAAAAATATTGCCGACGAGTTTATAACATGTTAGACTTCACGTTTCTTCTATAGCAGTTACACATTTCGCAGAATTACTATACATTTAACAGAATACTTTTCAGCAGAAGCTATTTTTGCCTGCACTTATAGAAGTGCGAGTTTCTCATACGGCTGTAAGAGCCCTCGCTTCCCAAGCACTCCTAGAAACATGTAATCTTCATTCACTTAATTGAGACAAGGAACTGGTAGTACATGGAAGCGGCGCGCGTGCGTGTGGTGGAGAGTGCCGGTGATGAACTATTATAACATATAATCAAGTTTAAGCTCGAGCTGCACACAAGAGTTGAGGTTCCCTGGTGTTAATAACTGCAAGGTGTCGTAGTAAAAATCAGAGGGAACTAAACTAGTCGAGGGAAAGCGTGAAGCAGCTAGAGACCAAAGCGCGCCGCCTCTGGTTTAACGAAGGTCCGTCAACAAGAGTGACTCAGAGGTAGGCTGGAGAGGAGCCAAGACTCGTGTTGTTCCCCTCACTCACCATCTTCTGCTGTTTGTTGTGACCGCATGTTGGAGGCACGTAAAGTGTACGTGGCCATTGAGATAAGATGTAATGAGGCATCAATTCTCCGAACCAGCGCTTTCATTCAAATTCTTTCCGGGTGCAATCAGGATCCGCAGGTTTATATTGCAGAGTAAACTTCCAACGAAATCGTATGAGAGTGAGTGAACAAACAGAGTTTCATCATACGGACTCAGGTTAAAGAGTTATAGTATTAGAGAAAATATGAAAGTCAGCGAGGTTCAAATGAGAACTACATCGTACTGATGCTATAAAAATGATAGTTGTGCGAAGAGATATGATAGGAAATTGTTTAAGCAACATGATATCAGGTACAGTAATACATATTTGTATCGTGTTCGTTGCAAAGTATTTATTTCATTACGCATGTTTCACCCACACAACACGCAGTAAGTATCACCATGTGCTGCACAGGCTTGCGCAGTTTTTATGTAGACTGTAACAGGCCCGACACCAAAATATAAACGTAAAGGAACACAAAGACATCATGGATTTCAATGGATTACGCAAGCCACAGAAGCAGAAGAGAATATACAGGAGTACAAATGAGTTGTTGTGTTTAGGATCCACAAATGACATTAAATACAGACTCTTAACACAAGAAATGAGAAGTGAATCAAACCATGGAACAGATCATTGAAAAGCACACGAGCAAGTTGTGAAGTACAGCCGTGTTGCTGGATTACTGAAGCCTTTACTTTGTGAATGACTTTTCACACGATTTCCTTTTGAGAACAAATAAAAATCTAATCATTTGGGTAAACACACTCAAGGACAAACATTAACATGTGTTAAGCAAAACTTAACTTATAAAACTTTACTGTGTGACATTAAAAACGAGTTTTACATTAAGAACACACGAACTTTGGGTTGCGAACCAAACAGCGACCTCCTTTCAGAGAATCCCGAGTCTGCTGCCAAAGTTGTTATTTCAACTATTGCTGTCTTTGTTTCGGTATGGACACATGGAATCAATGAAAATACGAAATTACAGGAACAGCTACGACGAAATCAAGCTAAATTTAAAAACAATTTACGGAAATTTCTAACTGAAATCCCGCTAGATGTTCGTAAGGAAATAATTCCTAACGAGCAGCACGGCGCTGCGGCACCAGACGCAGCACCTACGTGCATTGAATGACAACATGCAGGGGGAAGAAGAAGGGGAAGGAAGGGGAAAGAAAGAATAAGAAGAAAAGAGGGGGTGGCTGCAGGGCATGAAAACAAGAACTAAAACCCACAGTAATTTTCAGAGAAAAAAATATTAAAGTGCCATGCTAGTGGTTATAGATTTTTTTTCGAATTTTCACGGATTTTTAATTGTAAAATTTCGAGTTCTTCTAGTTTCCCCACTAGCCTCTGCATCAAGAAGTATAACAGAAGACGGGAACAGTCACTGAAAGCTGCATCATTAGTCTTAAAATTTTAACATTGGGAACTGAAAACCCAATAATAATACACGCGTTGTACACTATATTGGAAATAAAGTTCATTTTGTTTTCCACATGTCAAGTTATAACTTTCATCTCCCATCGTTGCCCGGCCAGTTTCAAAACGGTGTACCTGTATACCTAATTAAAAAAAATTAAATTTTCGTTGAAATACACGCTACATACACGCAATGTCAATTCCTTGCACATCAGGCATTGTGAAATTACTTCTTGGGGAGGAGAATAAGAAAAAGGATCAGGCTCTTGCATTGTCATCAAATTAACTGATCAATTGCGATTACAAACGATGGTAAGGTTTGGGTAATGCCAATAATGTGCATAAACAATACTGGATGGTGTGCATTGGATTGCGATCACATCTTTGACTAACGATCACGTCCTTAGATGGCGACCACATCTTTGGACAGTATTAACATCTTTGGATGGCGATCGATCAACAAAACAGAAAATTTTTGAACGCACTATGCCACTCCGGTCCCAAAATACAAGATCTCCGACTAGAAAAATGAAGGTCTTTCTGGAGGTTAAGCCAAGTAGGGACAATAAAACTCGAGGCCCCACGTAGCGACTGAAGGATAAGGAGTAATAACAGCAAGGAAGTCGCTCATCGAGCTCCACCAAGCGCGACCATTTCTTGCTCCTGCATGGTGCATCCTCCATGCTTCTTTTTTGTTCGATGTTCCGGTGAAGGAGATGTAGCTCGTGTAGCATATCATAAAATCAACTAGTGTTTTGTGCACACAAGGCAGAACTATTTTCTCAGGGAACTCATAACTACTTACACCCATCTAACTTAGCCAACAACACGGTGAGTAGAATAATCTCATTACATGGAATAAAAATATGCCTTAATAGTTGATGAACCTTCCCCACCCACGGCGTTGCTGAGAGAGATGAATGCCAACATTGAGAAACAAAAAATTCGAGACTAAGCCTACGTTCCCGACATGATATACGAATTAGGCGTAAAAATATTTTAGACTTCCACTTAAGTCTGAGATAATTTCACTTCAAGTTTTACCAATTCATTTATTTACTTCCATGGAGAACTTTCCCTCACCTACACCTTCTCGTCAGAAAATCAAGGTTGCACACGTACGATGCTTTAACCAAGTAGGTTTACTCAAAATTTATCTTCACAATTTTTCAATCATTGCAGGTACAAACCCACAATGCGACACAGCACACGATTCAAAAATTGTCGACACCTCAACGGCATCTATTTTGATCAATACCAAACATCTCCGATTGTTGCAAACAGTTTTTTGTTTTTGTCTCGTCACACAAGTGATACATTTTGACAATTTATGCACAGTATTTAATATTAAAATTTTGACAACGTAAAAAAGAGAATAGAACACAACGTACAGCAAACATAGCCAATTTGAACCTTTTATCCTTGGAGGCTCGAGCTGGTAGAAATACCTCTGTAATGAAGGTGTAGCTCGCTGCACCTTCACTACAGTGGAAGTAGAAATGAGAGAGAGTAGAAATTGTAGAATATTAGAGGAGTAAGAGTAGGGCTATACAAAAACTGGGAAGAGGAGTAAGGGAGAGTGAAAATAGTGGGTTAGTAAAAGAAAAGGAGTAGGACGATAAGAAGGGTGTGTGGAAGAATAGAAGTGGTAGAATAGTGAAGGAGTATGAGTAGAACAATAAGTAAAGTGGGAGAAGGACAGTGGGATAATTAAACTTTTGGAGAGTGGGAGGACAGTGAGAGGAGTAGAAGTAGAGTGGGAGGACAACAGAGTGGGATCAAAGTGTGGTGGGAGTGGGAGTACGGTGACATGGAGTTGCCTCCACCGTGTGTTCACGCAGTAACCAGATGAGATACAATTCAATACAGTATTTAAACAAGTAAAAAACTTTAACCTCCATGGTAAAATAAAATTTAGGTCATACTAACCAATATTAAAAGAAATCAGCCGTGTGATCAACTGACAGCAGAAGTTACTACATTAGAAGACCTGAAATTTTTGAATTTGTTGTTCTGTAGCAGGAAGATCAGCATACTACTAGTGTTTCATATTAGTTGAAAGCATTGTAACTAACACAATAGGTAATAGAACCAAGGTGATCTCCTAGTGTTACAATAAATCAGGTTGTAACAGGAGTTCTGTCCAATTTTTGAGCTATATTTTTGGGGCACGATTACTTCAATTTAGCTTGTTAATGTTGTATGCTTATCTATGGTAATTGATAAAATATTATTTCTTCTTTCAGATTGTGTGATAATTATCGTTATTAATAACTATTTTTAGCCCTAATGTACACTCCAAGTAAAGAGCATATCAGGCATATTTTACTGTTTGAATTTCATTAAGGCAATACGGCAAGCTCAGCAGCAAAAACACTCAAAGGCACTTATGGAAATGATGTTGTGAATGAAAAGACTTGCAATTGCAAGCTGCCATTGATGAAAATCCAACCTGCACTACTAGAGAACTGAGCAAAACCTTCAACGTCAGCCATATGACCGTATATCGGGAAATGAAAAGACTTGGCAAAGTCTCAAAGGCTGAGAAATGGGTTCCACACGATTTGTCAGAAATCAACAGGCAACAGCGTGTGACCTGTTGTGTTTCACTGTGTTCTCGTGAACTTCAGGCACCTTTTTTAGACCGAATCATAACTGGCGACGAGAAGTGAATCCTTTACAACAATGTTAAGCGCAAAAGACAGTGACTAAGTCGTGGTTCAAAGCCAAATCCACAGCCGAGAAGTGGACTGCACCCTAAAAAATTCTTTTATATGTATGGTGGGATTTGAAGGGAATTGTTTATTATGAACTAATGGATGACAATCAAACAATAACATCTGAAGTTTACTGTCAGCAGCTAACTCGTTTAAAAGCAGTTTTACAGGAAAAACTGCCTTCTTTGATCAATCGAAAAGGAGTGATTCGGCACCATGACAATGCCAGACCCCACACTTCAAGAGCAACCGAAAATCTCATTGAAGAATTTGGCTGGGAAGTCATGCATCACCCACCATATTCTCCCGATCTTGCTCCAACCGATTTTCATCTTTTCAGGAGCTTACAGAATCATTTAATGGGACAAATGCTTACTTCAAGAGAAGAGGTCGAAATGAAGCTAGTTTCTTTTTTTTGAGTCCAAACTGGCTAAATTCTAGGAAGAAGGAATCAGAAAGCTTATGGCAAGATGGGAAGATGTAATTAATAAAAATGGTGACATGTTGAAGACTAAATAAATATATTTTTGACAGGATTTTTACTTTATTTCAAATCAAAAAATGGACAGAACTCCTGTTACAACCTGATATGTTGAAGCCAATGCAGATGATCAGTGTGGGAGGAGTGACGTCACAATTAGTCCAGTAGGTAGTTAGTGTAGGGGAGTGACGTCACAATTAGTCCAGTAGGTAGTCAGTGCAGGAAGAGTGACGTCACAATTAGTCCAGTAGGTAGTCAGTGCAGGAAGAGTGACGTCACAATTAGTCCAGTAGGTATTCAGTGTAGGAGGAGTGACGTCACAATTAGTCCAGTAGGTATTCAGCACAGTACAGTAAAGAGAAGTACGATAATATGGGGGGGTTGGCAATGACCACCCCAACGACGGTTTTCAGGCGGTGACGTCATCCATGACGTAATAATTGTGTCTTGGCGCTGATTGATAAATTTTTGAAGATGCGGGGCTTCGGCTTCAAACGCCGAGATGACAGAAAAACTCACGGGCGCAGCGGGCTTCGAACGTATGACCTACCCATTACCGCAATTGTAGTTCCAATCCCTTACCCACTCGGCCACCGGAGCTATACCTTCATGCGACGTTTAAACCATTTTAACACTAGCACAACGAAGTGGGCCTGGGAGGTTCAATGTCAAAATTAACAAGCCCGTCTAATATAGTATTTGTGAACCTCACTTAATAATAACATTTATGGAACAAGTACATATTACTTCTCTGTTACGTAGTTTGAAAGAAAAATAATTGAAATATGACAGAATTCAATTTGTTGGACTAAAACTCCTCATTGTGTTACTCGATCTAGAAAATTATACACTTCTCTGTAATGTGAAAATTATACTTTTTTGGCTTCAATTCATCGTATTCTCATAGCGAATATTACGACTGATGAATTGATTTTTGCACCTTCTATTATGCATGAACTGAGTGGACGCAGAGCATCCCAGAGTGTCTTATTCAATATTAACATTGTGAGTATGAAAATGGAATTTCAATGGTAGAAGCGGAGCTACAATCAAATTAAAGAGAAAAATAAGATGGAATCCTAATAATTTCGTTATGCGCATGTGCATTGTTTGTTTAATTCTATCTTTGCACTTTATTACATCTCGTAATTCTTATCTAATTTATTTGTATTTATGCGGTAGCAAATGCACCGACCAGCATTAGACCATTGTTTCAAGCTGTTTCCCAATGTTTTTTATTGATTTGAAATCAGCATAAATTTGACAAAGTGACCGTTGGCCTGACTTGTGCGCCATGATTGGTTGACTTGCGTGTACGTCACTGAGACCCCCGACCCCCTCCCCACACCCCACACAATTCTATGACGTCAGAATTGAATTTGCCTTACTATTCTTTACTGTACTGTGGTATTCAGTGTAGGAGGAGTGACGTCACGAAGGAGCAGTACACACCCGCCACATGCCTGATAAAAAAGTCGTGTTTTGCAGCACTGTGCGTGGGATGCAGGGCACGTGGGAGGGAGAAACGATGTGGCCGTACATGGCAATGTTGCAACTCAGTCTTGATCTTGTGGCTTTATAATACTCAAATGCTCTCCATTTAATATCTAGGCCACCGAATACATGTTACACTCATGAGATTATTCGCAATTATCCTAGGCAACGTTGTTAAAAAAGAAGCTGCGAAGCTTAAAATGATGAAAGAGAGCTTTAAAGTAAGGAATTTATGAAGTATACGGTTACTCCACTGAATAATGAAGTCCACAAACGTCAATTCAAGGCCATATTACTTAAGGCCAAACTCAACATTACTTGACTTTACTTAATATTACTTACTCAAATTAGGCTTGACTGATCGAATAAAGGAGAGCGCTTGCCGAAAGTACATTAAGCATGAACGAGATATAAAACACTAAGCGTTAGCTGCCCACATCGGATAATTATCGCCGAGAGCCTTATAAAGGTGCACCTTATCCAGAACAATCCCTGCTTTTACGATTGCTTCTGTTCATTAAATTCTCAACGAGTTTAGTTGACATTGTAAGACTAAGAGATAAAACCTCTACCACAGTGCTAACTAAACTCAAAGTTTTAAGTTTGCTGAGAAGTACCAGTTCAGATTCCAGGGACTACCATTGAAAAAAGTCATTGTTTATAAACACAAACTAGAGTTCAGAGGAGGCTATGAGCGAATATGCAAGAATCCACTAAGAAATCACGCAGTATTTGAACGCTTACTGGGAAAGAAACGACGTGTGTAGCAAACATGCCAGCAGGCAATTTTTAAACTAAACGACTTCCGAAGGGCAAACTTGCGTTACATCAGCATTGTTAGAGGCTCATGCCACGTACTTTCCAAATATTTAATTTTCCTGAGAAGGAACACCAACTACTCGAAAACTTTCGTTGGCAATGCAGAAGGAAGTAACGCTCTGCGTGAAGGAAATAAAAGCGTGTTTACCAAAGCTTGAGTGAGAAAATTTTCAATATTTAAAACTGCTCTCAAGCTAGATTGTAACAAGCGTTCCAAGATGTCAATATCGTTTAATGTGAAAGGAGATGCTAAAATACGTACAAATCCAGGCGAGTGTTCGTTGCAAAAACAGTTTTTGTGTCAGCTTAATTAAATCAATTTTTTTCAAAGAAACAGTACTAAAATATTTTTTCAAAGAAGCAGTTTACACACATGGAACCAAAATGGTTCCATTAGATAAAGTTAACGGAATACGTTTAAAAGTGTGAGATATTAATGGAACTATCAAATGGATTTCCATACAGCTACCAATTACACGTGTCTCTGGAGTCAAGTGTTGAGGCTCTGGAGTTGAGTTCAATATGTTCCATACAAATTTTTTGGAAAGTAGGGCCTCACAAGTCATTTTATTCGTTATTAGAGTAAGACAGCAGTTCTGAAAGAATTCTTTGATAGCATAGAATTTCCTTCAGTATGAGGTCAGCCTCTACAAGAAAGCATGAGTTCTCCGAGCTTAGAGCAATTAAAGGCAACGAAATAAATGGCTTTGGAAGATTCGGGCCTCGGTACAGAGCGACGACCTTGCATGATGAAACCCTCACACCTGTTGCACCTGAGCATCTTAAGAGCTTAAGGTGATTAGTCTCTACACTTTCAAGTACATTATGCTTTCGTAAATAGGTCAGGAAGTTTATCGCAAGAATTAACTAAGTTGAGAAGAACACGGATTTCTGGATAACTGCTCACGACAATCCACCATCATCAAGCATCACTGAACTTAACAACCAAATTCGACCTACAGCATCCGTGCCCTCGGCGCACACCTGTTCAAGGGCTTTCCTGACAAGCCGATCCTGAAAAGTTTCAAGAATAATCAACTATATAATAATTACCTGCTTCAGAAGATGAAGTGATAAAGAACAGGGTCAAACGCAGAATTTGTTAATTAAGTCCCAAATTCGTTTTCACAGCGGGACGGAGTACTGTTCACAACCCGAAGCACTCATTCACTATTCACGCGAAGAGGGGCTGAGGAGCAACGACCACACACATCCACATCTCTCGACGGTTGGACTTTCACTGCTCGAATAATAGTGCTGAACTGAGGAACTTGGAAGATGCGGGGTGCCCACTGCCCAACCTTGTACTTGATGCTGTATGAATTGACATCGAGATTATTTTATTGCATCCTCCTTCACCTCTTAGTTATAAATAAGCGTCACCGTCGAGTCTTTTGTGATATATTTAAAGCAGGAAAGTACTGAGAAATTGCCACTCTACGTTCAGCACCTAATGTTAAAAGAGTAGAAAAATGCGTGGGCACTTCGTCGAACACGTGGGTGAAGACCTAGAATGACGAGTAGGAGGTGCCACTGAATAACATGTTTCCTGTAGGTTTCTTGTCTCCTATTTAAACACAACACCGAAACACAAGATACTCTTTTACATCTACATCATTTATAAATTTAGGAATACGGCTAGGCTGTTTTTTCTTCAAAGTCAGATAAACACAAAAGATTTGTCCCATCAAAGCTAATACAAAATAAAACGAAGGTTTTTCGTATTATATTACTAAAATCCTAAGGAAATAAATGTTATTGAAATCCAGCCACATGACACTTAAGATCAGGCCGATTTTCTTGGGTAAATTACTATTGCTGCGAAAAAAAATCACACTCAGTTCTGATGCATTGTATGGTTATTGTTTACATTTGTTTCAGAACTATACAGTTTGAAAGAAATCTACCTGGTAAGATTTTATAGTGTCATGCTCTGATGTAACAAGCACCTGTACTGAATGTTATAACTTTCCCAATATTTATGCAAGCCTTTAGAATGAAGGCGCATTCAAAAGATATTACACAATATGGTAAAGAATGAAATGTAGTATTTTATGAAAGGGGCAAATGAACGCGTCATATCCATACAACAGTACCAGGCACGTGCATGAGGACTGTACAGAGACCGATTGTACGCTGGAACCCGAATTGTGAAACGACTTCATCGAGCAGTAAATTCTTGATAAGACAGGTGCTTTGAGGGACCTGCGTGTGGTGGTTAAACTAGGAATATAATAATAATAACGAAGTGTCTGCATGCTTCATCGCTTCTTACATCACCATGGAACGACTTGAGTCTACGGTTGCTGCAGTTGTGGCCAAAATTGAAGTACAGAAGATGCGAAAGCTCAAAGAATCAATGTTAGTGGGGCTGGCAGCTGTAATGCTATCAAAAGGGATGTCTTTAGGCATGAAATATTACAATGAAGGTCTATTTTTGGCCAAACAGGGAAATCATTTTTAATGATAAGGCAAGTAATTTGATTGATTAAGTGGCCAATTCCATCGAGTTTTTGTGCTTCGGGCAGGTTAAGTTTTTGCGCTAAGCACTAAGACTAAATTGCCAGGTATATTATTATACTCGATTTATACAGTTCATTTTATACCAAAGCACTTTAAATTAAATGCTGTATCAAATATTATGTATCAGCTGGATTCAAAACAAACAGGATTTCTTCTTTCTTTTCTATTTTGCTAAATGGCTGAAGAATTGAAAATTGAATTGAAAACAAAATATTCGCCCATTGGCTACAATGCCTGCGTGGAAGTAAAATGTTCGTATATTTGCTACAGTTCTTATGTACAAGAAAAATACTGCGGTTTATCATTACTACTCTCAGTAAAAATATTCGATACAAATAACTCATACTCCAACTTTTTCCGCCCAAAAGGAGTAATAATTCAAGTAAAACTGACGTTCTACTTAAATCGGTTTGTAGAGTAACTCCAGCATGAAAAATAATACGGAATGAGCAGCAGGATAATATTCACACAGAATAATTAAGTGCATTTTACTATAAATGGAGAGTAACAGACGTCGAAGAAGACATTGTGAGCAACTAGAAGAGGTAGACTATAGATTGTGTTTCAGCGATACCGTGCCTACCTACCTAGTTATCTACAGGGTGTCCCACAAAAATGTATACATTTTTAAAAGGTTGTAGTTTGAATACTACTCGTATTTATAAGGTATCCATACGGTAGGTAACAGCGTCTTTTGGATAAAAAATAAAACTAGATCTTGCTCTTTTGAATGAAACATTGATCACGCCTAGCTCCATTAGTAATCAAACTACAGCTATTTAAAAATGTATACATTTTTTCGAACACCCTGTATCTACCCCCCCAACCTACCCACCTACATACTTACCCACTTATTGATTTCTCATACGAGATCGTGACAACGGGAATTTTTCTTTACAATCCCAGTAATCCATAGAGTCAATTTTCTGTCACTCAGCTTGTTAAAATGCTGAGGAAAAATGAACCTTTTAATAAGAAATCGGATGTCCAATAAAATATAACCAACAAATACAACCAAACTTGAAAAATAAAATGAAATACAAACAAAATACTCATATACATATATAATATACTCAATACACTCTATATGCTAACAAAATACTCGTTTCATATTTTGGAATATTGGTGACAACACAGCACTACACGACATATACTTCATTAAAATCTTCTACAGTACTACATTTCCTCTACTTTCCAGCAGCACTAAGCCAATGCTCATCTAAAAAATACATAAATAACTATAATAATAAATAGCATAAAGAAATCAACATCTACAAGGCACTCGCTCCCAAATAAACTTACTGAAGAAAAAAACACAAATCAGTTCAAAATCTTCAGAACACAAGCAGGCTTTACTCATAGGAATAAGTTGTATTTTTTGAGTGATGAATTCCAGTACTCATACGAGAAAGTAGCCTCAAGTCAAAGAAAAGTGGTCAACATCGCCACTAACTTTAAGTAATTTTGAAATAACCAGTAAACTCAAGTAATTTACATGAACAACTGCAAGTAATTCTAAAAAAGTCAGCAAATTCAAGTAATTTCAACATGAACATGGATTCCAAGAATTTTAATATAACGAGTAAGTTCAAGTTATTCCATTACGAACATCAATTCCAACTAATTCCAACATAACAACCCCAGTTCCAAGTTTCAGTGCAAACTGAATAAAATCAACATCTCACTCAGACATCCAAGTCACTTCAAGTATTACAATATTCAGGCCTAACACAAATGAGTGCCAAGACAGATATTAAAAATTGTATATTCTAAAAAGCATGACATTCATGGAGAAAATTCTTAACTAAAAAGACGAAAGATTTCAGTATCTTTTTAGCAGTGAGTGAGTTTCGAAGAGATCATGCCATGAAAAAACGCATAGAAACAAGGGTAAGCTCTAAAACTTACAAATACATTACAAACTTCCAGGTAATTAAAGAAATATTGCTCATTCTGCCTTACGTTGCTTGGGTTACCCCCGCACAACACAAAGCCAACACCGTCATTTTAACATCCTCCCTCTCGCAGAGTAAGACCGGTATAATGGCAAGCTAGATGCACAACATGAATTAAACCTTATCATTAAAACAGCGTCCCGCCCAGATAAGGTAAGACTGGCATAAGAGCAAGCGAGAGAGTCACGTTGGTCCCAAGAATGGGTAAACGTGCCTCGGTTATATTGTCACTGAGTAACATGAACACCAACATACTCCAACAGCGATGCATAGTAATCCTCTCACAACAACCATACTTTCATGGACCTAAACACTCACACTTCTTAAATACATCGAGAGATCACCAACCAAACGACATTCAATACAACTTCTAATACAGCATCTACCAACTACTTCTCATCTTTTACCCGAGCAACTGGCTTTTTCCAGACAGCAATATAATAAATTACATTTGAAAATTATGCAGTGGTCAAAAAGAACACAGTGTTTCTCCTATACAGATCTATCATTAAAGCTATCTAGGAGACACTGACGTAAAACTACCCCAGAGCGAAGCAGCTGCCGTTCAAGCTTAAATCTAACTAGAAAGCACTATAGGAAGGCCAGTAAAGGTGTTAGGCAGGGGTCCTAGAGATATACTCGTATTTACACGCAACATTGTAGAGTTTACAGGAGCCCTATCAGCGGGCATAAACTTCAGTGTAGTGCATCAAAGGATCGATGAACAATATGCTTCTATTCACAATTAGTTTTACGCTCAGACTTAACAACTAGCATAATATTACTAGGTCCATCACCGTTTTATTAGTAAGGTAACGAGTGCGAGCTACCTCTTCCTTCAAGCATTTCAAGACTTTCTGCAGTTTCTACGAAGCATTGCCAGACTTTCAGGAATAAATGAAGAGTGGTAACTCGATCACTGCTTCGTCATTGAAAACACGTGATGAGGCGTTCTCATCTTTAAAATAGTTATTTGTTTAAAATACTGCCGTGTTAATTGAATAAATCGTGTAGTACACAGACATGGTATATTGAGCTTTTCAACTATCGATTACTGTGCGTTCAAAACAAATTCAGATTATTTACATTATCAAATTATTCATTCAACTAGACAACCACTCTTCGAAGCGACGACTTACTACTGTAATAGTTTTACTGAGGTATTTTTTCAATCCTCGCAGGTTTTTAACTGTAAAAAGCATATTTAGAACTTCGTCAATCGCTGCTCGAAGCTTCAAGTACAGTAACACAAGTTAAGTTAAACATTCAAGTTAAACTGAACATTTTCCACGAGCAGCTGCACTTAGAAGAATTGGTTTCGTCATAAGCGAACACTTTTAACCTACTAACCTACAGCATCGTAAGACAGGGTACACAAAATAAGCACTACTGAGACAAGATTCAAAGATGCTCGTATGCAGGACTTCAACTGAAGAAGTCTATTATTAAGCCTGCAGTCAGCGTCATAGTTCTTTGAATTTATATTATGCTTTATCTAATCTACTGCATAAATATCATCTTTCATCCACCATCGAACAAACGCACAATTACTATCGGAAACTTAACCTAAGTTCTGTACCAACATATACAGTACACAGTCTTACAACAGGGGAATTACATGTACTTACATTTTTCTTATACATCATGAGCTCCGTTACTTGAAAATACACGTCACACACAAGGCAGGTCGCATGACCATCACCATAAACTAGGGGACACACTCTGCTCAAAGCGATATTACCGTTTTTAAAATCAGTTCAGCAGGTGTGAACACCTGTCACGCTATCATGTTCAATGGAAGAAAAATGGGGTATATGAAAACGTACTTCAAAAGTGACTAAACACACACCACCCAATAAATAAAATGGTGTATTAATTGAGCGTACTTCAAAGGTGATCAAAAACACACCACTCAATAAATGGAATGGTGTATTAATTAGGCGTAATTCAAAAGTGACCAAACACACACCACCCAATAAATTAAATGGTGTATTAATTGAGCGTACTTCAAAAGGATCAAACATTCCACATAATAAATGGAAGAGTAATGGCGTATTAATTAAATGTACTTCAAAAATAACAAAAAATACACCACCTAAAAAATGTAGAAGCAGCTTCTCCTCGCACCTCTGGTGAGGAATCTATCCCTCATCATAGGCTAAAAATATTAATGTTTAGTCCTAAATAGGGTTCATATCAATGAGATTAAGATACATAAACGAACAAACATTTATAATCAGTAGAGTATGAAATTAAGTATTATTTTACAATTTGAATGGATTTCGTTGGGAGAAATCATTAAGTAGATGAGAGTCCAGAATTCGATATATATATATAGTAACATGAGCACTAACAGAATTTCCTAAAATCACGATGACAAAGTTGACTTCTGTGCTGCACAGAGAAAAAAATCATTTTTATTCACATAATTACCAACAAACACCTCCAGTTTAAACCAAATTTGCCCAGCCTTTCAGCTTGTGAAACGTTTCTCATAGAAAAAATAATTTAATTCATTAAGGGCCGAGAGTGAAACATTTGTTTGGCACTGTAAAAAATTTCAAGAAGGATTTGCAAAGATGTAACATGAAATCAAAACGACCTTTACTGCTATAATTCTGGTTTGATGACGTCAATCTGAGACGCCCACACCGATTGCAGCTCATCTAAACTGGTTCATGTAAAATGGGAGCTCGAGCACATTTTTGGCGTAGCTTAAGGTACCTACTAGTGAACTGTAGTCTTGCATTCAAGTGATCTGACTACGATAAGCTAGGTACTATTCCCCATCACATAAGCAGTAAATTTTTATATCCATAGAGCAAAAACTGCGACGTCTACTGAGCAACCAATCCCGATATTCGAGGGCTCATCAGTACATCCTGGTTTCAGTGACCAGTCACGTACAGTACGACATAAACACTCAAATTTATCCCTTGTATTACTGGATGTGAAAAACCAAGCTGAATCCGTTGTTTGCATCTTGTAACTTGACTAGCCGAAGCTGCTCTCCATTCACAGCTAGTCTCACTACATTATTGAGTGCAATAGCTGCACCAATACGATACCAGTAAAAAATCCTGACATGCCTCCTAGAAAGCAAAATTGACTAGCATTAAAAGAAGTGAGAACATCTGATTGATCCCAACGGTATTCCTAAACTTGTGCATGTACATGCCTCTGCGTCTGCAGCTGTCTTTGCACCACAGCTAACGAGAAATCCGCCGTAGTGCAAATTGCACCAAAAATACAACTGATGTATCAATTAACATCACTATGGTTCGATGTCACTATAAATATCTTCATTGCTCAATTCGGTTGTTCAGTGCGAGTTTATTAGGCATAAATTTGGCTTTAATGCTGTGTTCACATCTCCACATGGAGACATAGACATAAAATTCGTTTAATAATTTGTACATTTCTAATAAATACTATTGGCGAATGATTTCGTAGCCACATAGCACCACAGTGATTGTGCTTGGGCATGACTGCTGCCGACTGCTCTTCGCCCTGTAAAACATTCAAACATGGTTAGCTTCAGTTACGAACCCATAAGTAATGCAAGTTTCATTAGGAATTTTTGACTGTTAATAAAGTGAGCAGCATAACGAAATGAACGTCAAAACTTGTGCGTAGACATAACTGTGTTGAATTGAGTTTATATATCTGGACAGATTAAGGTATTTCAGTCCATAATTATTACTTTCAGTTAAGTAATAACGCTTAATATTTTTCTCTTTTAATTTTAAACAGGTGCAATATTGGGGCGTCCTAATAATACTGATAACACGAAGGAAGGAAGGAAGGAAGGAAGGAAGGAAGGAAGGAAGGAAGAAAAGAAATAAGAAAGGTAATTAGAAAAGAAGGAAGGTGGGAAGGAAAGGATGGTAGGGAGGAAAGAAAGAAGGATGGTAGGAAGGAAAGAAAGAAAGAAAAAAGGATGGTAGGAAGGAAAGAAAGAAAGAAAACAGGATGGTAGGAAGGAAATAAGGAAGGTAGGAAATAAAGAAGAAAATAAGGAAGGTAGGAAATAAAGAAGGAAGGTAGGAAAGAAAGACGTTCTAAGCCGATAGGTGGAAAGGTGTCGGAAGAAGGGCAAAGGAAGAACGCAATAGTGCCTTTCTTAAAGCGTGATTTCGAAGCATTACCACTCTTGATTCTAAACCTCGAAAGAGAAGAGGTGGTTATCACCGTCAGTACTTGCAAATGACCCACACGAGCAGCACCTGACAGTGCACTACTCGAGCAGGAGCTGCCAGGTGATGAGAGAGTGTGGAGCAGCGCACATAGCCATTGTTATGTAGGCTCCCGAGCGCTGTTCCTGTGCAGCCAGGCACAGTCCAGTGGCCTGATTGTAAATAACCACGTCACGGGTGTCACTTGACTCTCTCAAGTCGTCACGAAGGGCGGACGTGACAACAGGAGGCCGGGGCTCAATGAGATTGTCCTCAACATCAACATGAGGCAGCCGTGGGTCCTCCGTTGCTCCCCGAACTCCTGCTGCAGACATCTCGTTCTGTCGATCAGCATAGAAGTCAATTTTGAGTACATATCTTGTATCGCTCTCTGGGAGGATAATTTCGATGGCAAAGTTCAACTTTCAGTCACATTTTCAAGACTACATTTCTCAAAAAGACACAATAATATGCTCTTATTGACAATATCGAGAAGTCAGTGTAACGTAAAAAGGGTGCATGGTGAACTGCCCATTCGTGATTCCAAAGCCCATCTATTATAACAACACTACTCTTTGATAGGCCGTTGTGGAATGAACTTCTTTCAACAGCGTTTGAATGAAAGATATTTTGAGAATTTTCACTAGTGTTTCTCCAAATTTACTGAGTGATTTTACACATCCTATGACACAACCCTTCTTTTCAAGCCAGAATTTTCATATCCAAATTAAATTATAAAGAAAAAAAACACCTGACGCCACACTAGTACCTTGGACAGACATATTTAGAAACGCCTTGATCACTACTGACATGTTAGCCTCTAGCTGTATGAAGACAGGAAAACCAATTGGCACCTTCACCTGTAGATACAGTTAAACGATGAAAAGCACCCTGAATGTGAGAATATTTAAAAGACTAGTTATCCTTTAAACGCCTATAATAGAGTCTGCATCTCCGCAACAGGCTGGAGTAAAACGGGACGAGAATTTCAGAGCAGCATTACAGTTCCCCAATTCGTTCATTTTTCTAGATTAAATTGTTTTTAACAAGTCAGTGAAAACCTCACGACAGCTTGGCTTTACACACACACACACACACACATAATACTCTCACAGGGTGCAACAACATAACTTCCTTTTTCCAAAGGAAATTCCTTTTAAAAAAGGAAGTTAGGTTGCTGCACCCTGTACATAAGTGTAGAACAGACACTCAATGCACTAAGGTTTTATACACAGGGTGTAGATAAAGTCTCTTTACCATTTCAAAAATTTATTACAAATACAATTGATAAGATATTATATTCAGATTTGTTCTATTGTGTTCACTATTTATTCAAATTTTCAATCACATTTTGCATTTGTGTGTTTCAGGGATCCTGTTTGTGAGAGAGTTTATGAGAGACTCGACGCACACCCTGAACATCTATATACAGAACATACTAAGGTTATGAGAGACTTTATGGACACCCTGTACATCTATATACAGAACATACTAAGGTTTTAGTGGTCCAGTCCTGGTTGCCGCTGAGCAGATGACACTTGGTGATGGAGGGCGTGTAGTGGTGGGCCTGCAGGCATAAAACCCGCCCTAACACCCACTCCCCGCTGCTCGTACGGTGGAACTCCTGAGCAAACACGGTCAAGCCCAGTCAGTATAATGTTCATAATTCTAATGATAGTGTTCAAATTCACTACGTGTCCCTTCCGCTACTGAATATTTTTTATAGAAATGGAGCTTTTCCTATGCTAAAACTTAATTCATTTCTGAAAAACTTCTGAAATTTATTTTTAAATAGCAATTACTTGAATAAGATGCTAGGCCTAGACACATTTTGGAATTAATTATCCCATTGGTATTTTACAGCGGGACATATTATCTCAAATGCCTATGGAACTTTCTGTGGGCACATTATTCCAACGGTAGCGAAGAGGTTAACACGTAAAAACGTGTTCATTCTGTGCTGAAATTCGTAATGAACTTGAACAATTTCTTAAATTAGGAAACTATGAAAAGAAATTCTAATGACAGCAATGACTGCTGAGGTTACAAGGTTAAGGCCAGTCACTACAGTGCCTCACAGCCCTGATGACAGTAATGACTGCTGAGGTTACAAGGTTAAGGCCAGTCACTACAGTGCCTCACAGCACTGATGACAGTAATGACTGCTGAGGTTACAAGGTTAAGGCCAGTCACTACAGTGCCTCACAGCCCTGATGACAGTAATGACTGCACGAGACTCAGTTCACAACCTGCATGCAACATGAACAGTCGTTTGAAAAAAATAAATTACAGGATTTACAGAGTTGATCAAATTCAGTTATTGGACGTCACTAAGTTCATGCATTTACTATTCATTTTGGGCAATCGAAGTGAACATGAAATAATCTTAACACTACAGTATCTGATTTAAAAGTTTTTCAACTAGACTATTAATTTCATAGTCTGTCTAGAGCGAAGGCAATGACGTATTTTTGAGTTTAAAGAATTAAAAAACAATAAAATACGGTGAAGATAAAAAGAACACGAAGCAGTAATCCACAAATGTAAACATATTCAAATCTGATCATATATTCATACATACTTTTATCCTTAATGTATAAGAAACTCTGTCAAAAAATTACCAGTTTTAACAGTCGTTACCCATAAACATTACATAGACTAATTTATGAGCTACAGTTTGTGGTAATTATTCTGAGTTCTGTAACTCGCATCTAATAATCGAATGAATGATCTTGTATCACAATAATGATAAAAAATGCATACCACATAATCATACGTTTCCCAAGTAAAAAATACTTTTTACTAAAATTTCTGTTGCAAACCAGTTAACCAAATGATCGCTTCAATTGAGCGGAGAGTGCAGTGTTTGCATGTATCAGTTTGTGAGAAAAAGAAGCATGTATAATATACTTCTGTGAAGTAAATTTTGTAATATCAGCTGGGTTATTTTCAAATTTGTTTCTTATGCTCTGTACTCTCAAGCTGAGTATATGTCCAAGTTTTGCACTCTCACATTGAATTAGCGTTCAAAGAACTTAGTGACAAAATATTATAGAAATACCTCAACAAAGTTCACTTCCTTGACAACATCCTCTCCACAAGAGTATACATAAAAGCTTGACACTTAACTAAAACAACCAACCCTCACTAAAGTTTCAAAGTTTATCTCCGTTATAGTGTATCAGTGCTACGAACTAGAGCAGTGGTTCCCAAACTATCTTAGCCCCCTTTTTGCTTCCAGTAGGCTCGCACGCCCACAGTGCCTTCTTCTAGCATGTATGTAATGACAGATATTTGTTCTTTGAATGATTTTATTATTCTAATTAAACAAATAATTTTGAACAGATGACTTCACGCCCCCCTTGTATCCTCCTCGCGCACCCCCTAGTTTGGGAACCACTGAACTAGAGCGACAGCACAAGAGACCTGTTTAGAGAAGTCAGAGCAGGGGGCGAGCACGAGGAGGGAACCGCGTCTGGTGAGTGACTCCTCACTCTCAACGCACAGGCCCTCCGAGGAACCTGATGCCGTGCCACTCAGACGTACCTTGGGCCCACAACACAGTAAATTAGCAATGTAACCATTAATATTATCAAATTTAATTAGAGTTGCGGCAGTTAAGACTACAGTAACGGTAGCCGAGATATGAATTAACTTTGATCTATGAATTGAAAACTTTAACTTGAGAATGCATACCTACACACTAACTTCAAGAAAGTGGGAGCCAGTTGAAGTCCCGTGAGTTCAGCAGACATAATGGCTACATGACAGGATAATTCCCACCCTCCTACAACTATCAACTTTCTTGTTGTTGTGAGACAATCTAAAAAAACGAAAAAGGTTACACACAACCCATCAACCAGTAATCTACGATTACCAGTAATTAAGGATAACAAGCAATTAAAGATAACGAGGAATTAACGATAACCAGTAATTAGGGATAACTAGCAATTGAAATAACGAGGATTTAAGGATAACCAACAATTATTGATGACCAGCAATTAGGGATAACCAGTAATAAAGGATGACGAGTAAGTAATTAAGGATAACTAATACAACAGACAGTAGAACGATAATTCACTTCATTTAGTAATGTCAAGTTGGTGAAAGCTGCTCGACACTCACCTTAACTTTATCAATAAATTTCCTCTGACTGAACCTCCAGTTGGCATCATAAGCGTGCAGGCCTTCAGTATCGCTGTTGCCAGTGTCTCCTGAGCACAAAATTGTTATTACAGGGTCAGTTCTTCAAGTACGAACCAATGAAACAATCAAGACTGGAAAGTAATGATAGCCAAAGCTAAGTAAAACGACTACCAAGCATACACACGCCATATTCTATTTCAGAAATATTCTTTAGTCGAAACACAAATAAATAAAATTTTATCCGACCATCCATGCACCTGGGTATTAAAAAATAAATCTTACTTAGGTTGTGTCGAAAAGTCACGTTTTGAAAGCATGAACCATATTTAGAATTTGTTCAGATGGATAGTCTAATTTATTGAAGCAGTTACTATAGTGCCTCGACTGCATAGACACTAGTAATCGTCTTTATAACAAGAGTACTACATGATATATGAGGAAACCTTTAGAGGATGATCTCTCCTTTAGAGGATGATCTCTCTAAACTGTACATCAGTAACAAGAATCTCTATTAATGTAGTTAAACTGCACAGGATTTAGGGATAACTACAGTAGCAAGAATTTCCATTAATGTCATTAAACAGCGCAGAATTCACCGCTAAACTACTTAACCTGAGATACGTTACTTAACCCATTAATGCAGACTGGTAAGTTAACTTGCAACTTAAAAAGTTATATTATCTCAATACTGGCAAGGTTATCTTGAGAAATAGAATGTAACATCAACGAGGTGAATACTGAACGTTTTCTGAACAACTTACAACATCCTACCATGCCTCTTTTAATATTGTACTGACATTATTTAACGTTTTTGATGTCGCAAGTTGACGTGGTTGTCGGCATCAATGGGTTAAACTGAGACGCCACTTGAACTGACATACGGAGTGCAGCAAAGTCTACCTTTACTAGAGAGGCTGGGGTAGACGTGCTCGAGGTACCAGGAGAAGGGCTTGCACTGCAGTCGCTGCCTCAGTTGCTGGCGCTCGCTGATGTCGCCGTAGTCGATGCTGTACGCGTTAGGATGAAGCCGCAAAAAGTTGTCCTAGGATAGAATTGTAAACAAATGCAGTGAATATAGGTAATAACAAGGTTATAATGAAAAAAGCACTATTTTCACAAGTAGAGTAAAGATTAAGCATGAACAATATTTCCTCAGACACTTTTGATCAGGAAATATTGTGAAATAAGTGTCCTTCAACTAATGGAAACGACAAGGTTTAGCTGTCAATTGTGTGTGGTCCCCAACAACCACCTGAGAGCCGTTCTTGTGTTCGAGTCTGTGGGGCCAGTTTTCATTTTTACTGCTAACATTTTTACTTTTTATACAGCTTGTAATTGGGATGAAATAAAACCCTGTTGTGTATTTTAACATAAAAGAATTTGATTGTGAGGCAATGCAAGGGCACACCACAAAATGTAACGGGTCCACCAGGCCCACAAACACCGGCTGAGTAACAACATGAACACCACACAAGGGTTAAGATACTAGACAACTCGAGGCTACCATGATTTAGTGGACCTCAAGAAGAGCTACTGATATCAACAGAACAAAGCGTTCCCTTTAGGGCGTCTCTCACACAAGCACTAATTGACTCACGCAATTTTATCGCAAGCAAAACATAAGTGAATTTCAATGGATACTTACGAAACATCGCTACTAATATGTATATAGCAGGACCAAACAATCTAGAGATTACTCCTCGGCGACGACTTTTAAATAGGAAACAGATCAAAACGAGTACTAGATAATTCAGCACTGCATATCAACTTACTAGAGCAGTGCTCTTCAAAGTGTGGGTCACGCGACCATTCAAAGGGGGTCGCGAAATGTAGGATCACACTTTTCTAATTTATGTAATACTGTTATTTCGGGATAAAACATATAATTTTTTACGATAAATAATTAACAGTAGACCCGATTTCTTTATAAACATTAAAATTTTCTGCTGTATTTATATTTTATTCTTTATTTTGCTAAAGTTAAAGGGGTCGTATAAAAATAAAATCTTCTAAAGGGGGTCGCAGCGGATAAAATTTTGAAGACCACAGGACTAGAGGATAGAGACAGTCAGTAAGCGAGTAAATCTTGTAGTCATACATTAAACCCTGGGCGAGCCTGAGGGAATTGTGCATCATGGAGTCATCAAACCTTGATGCACACACCTAATGACCATATTCCTCAAATCAAATGACCATAACGAGCTAACCTTATAGTCATCCATCCAGACATGGGCGAGCCTGAGTGAGTTGTGCATCATGGAGTCGTTATCGCCTGCGTCACCATACGGGCGGCGCTGCCTGAACACGTGACCCACACGGGAGCACAGCACTAGCCACAGACTGCCCCCACACTGCCACAGCTGGAAGGGAAGTAGACGTATCATGCCACGGGTATTGATGGATTTTGTAATAGATCACGATAATGAGAGTGGTCGGCAGGCGATATTAACCCCAAGCACGAGACTGCAGTTGCCACGTAAGTAACGTAATAATTTGTGTCCATAGCTTTGTCCCGAATGCAGGATGCCCTCCAAAATGTACTCACTCTTAGACGCATCATTACTAGAAAGAACCTAAAATGTAGGAAAAATATTAAAATTGTGTTTTATGACATTGAATTTTCTGAAACAATGTTATTTTCATCAATTTAGCTGGTTATTTGATTTAACTAACTCATTAACTCTGAACTTATTTACTCATTATAAATTAACGGGTAAATCAAAACTAAATACATGAGTAATGGTCAGTCAAAGTGAGTATATTTTAGAGGGCTCCCTGTAGATACTCGAAAAAAAGTCATTAGGAAATGCATCATTTCAAAACAGCGTGGGTATGTCACTCATAAGCATGTAGACGGCATTTCATTTCCCTGACATATATTTAACTCTTTTTTGATAACTTTCAATGCTCCCTTCTACTGGCATTGAAACAACATATTACAGCCCTTTGTATCCTATATATCTCCACAACATCGCCCAAATATAGCGTTTACAATAAATGATAATTGTTATCGACAGTCACGTAATATGGCAGCCAAAGACCTATTAGGCTGACGTGAACTATAAAAACAGAATAGAATAAGGCAATAGGAACGAGCTGTTTGGCCCATTCTTGGGTTAATAGCCTAGTCCCATGCCGGGATACCCAAGTTACATGCTGGGATACCCAAGTCACATGCTGGGATACCCAAGTCACATGCCGGGATACCCAAGTCCGACGCCGGGATACCCAAGTCCGACGCCGGGATACCCAAGTCCGACGCCGGGATACCCAAGTCCGACGCCGGGATACCCAAGTCCAACGCCGGGATACCCTAGTCCCACCCCGTGATACCCAAGTCCCATGCCAGGATACCCAAGTCCCATGCCAGGATACCCAAGTCCCACCCGGGGATACCCAAGTCCCACACCATAAGCAGTTCACTTCAGTAGGGACGCTGAAAGCACCACAACTGACCCTGAAGGAGAGTTCGAGGTTCTCGCCGCCCCACACCTCCATGCCTGTGTCGTACTCCCCCAGCTCCTTGAAGTAGACGCGGTCTATGGCGAACAGGCCTCCCGCCATTGTGGCTGATCTGCACACCACAGTGTATGTACGTGTATGCAGGTTACGCATGCACATCATACATGTATGTTACACATGTACGTCATTCATAAAAGTCACTCATGTATGTCATAAATGTTCACCACACATGTACGTGACACGTACAATTAACAGCTAATACTGCATCAATAACAAATTAATTGACACATATGCAAAACAATCAGAGATAGCAACGCACACAAACAATCAAAAAAGAAACTTGAAGCAGAAAAAGACAAAAAGATAAAATGATGTTACTGTTCTCACTTGATGGGCCTTGCAAAGTTTTGTTTGTCAGCAAAATGCTCTCTGGGAATGTCGTCCCACTTGAAGTGGAGGCCCCAGTTGAAACCTCCTCTCACTAGTGGAGAACTGCGGTACTGCAACACAATAATGGTGTAGTGATGGGTACTGCAACACAATAATGGTGTAGTGATGGGGTACTGCAACACAAAAATGGGGTACTACAACACAATAATGGTGTAGTGATGGGTACTGCAACACAATAATGGTGTAGTGATGGGGTATTGCAACACAATAATGGTGTAGTGATGGGTACTGCAACACAATAATGGTGTGGTGATGGGGTACTGCAACACAATAATAACAAAATGGCGTAAATGTGTGACGTATCATTGACAAAGAGTGCTAAATATCATTGTTGAAGTATCAAAAGTATCACTGCTGAAGATTATTGAGTACCATCGATGAAGAATATTAAATATCATTGCTAAAGACTATTATGTATCACTGCTTAAGAGTGTAAAATATCATTGCTGAACAGTATTATGTATCACTGCTTAAGAGTTAAATATCATTGCTGAACAGTATTATGTATCACTGCTTAAGAGTTAAATATCATTGCTGAAGAGTATTAAGTATCATTGCTGAAATGTCGGATGTATTACTGCTAAAGAGTCAGAAAAATCACTGCTGAAGTATTTTCCCTCTCTGGTGAAGTGAAGTGTTACAAGACACTTATCACATGACATACATGCAGCAGAAGTCTGAACAGTTCACAGGGACTCACAGTGAAGGTGTCAGGGGAGATAAGGTCAATAACAGGCATGGCGACGTGCGTCCTGTTGCGCGCCACCACAGCTAACAGAGGCACCAGCCACGCTATGTTCACTTCCACGTGACTGTCTAGGAACACCAGCACCTGCACACACAAGCAGTTTAGGGGGCACCTGAACCTACACACACAAGCAGTATAGGGGGCACCTGAACCTACACACACAAGCAGTTTAGGGGGCACCTGAACCTACA
>VCRD01004982.1:0-26131 GCA_006783055.1 Trinorchestia longiramus
TCATGATGTGTGTGTGTTGTACTGCACGTCATGATGTGTGTGTGTTGTACTGCACGTCATGATGTGTGTGTTGTGCTGCACACCATGATGTGTGTGTTGTGCTGCACACCATGATGTGTGTTTTGTGCTGCACACCATGATGTGTGTGTTGTGCTGCACACCATGATGTGTGTGTTGTGCTGCACACCATGATGTGTATGTTGTGCTGCACATCATGACGTGTATGTTGTGCTGCACACCATGACGTGTATGTTGTGCTGCACATCATGATGTGTATGTTGTGCTGCACATCATGATGTGTATGTTGTGCTGCACATCATGATGTGTATGTTGTGCTGCACATCATGACGTGTGTGTGTTGTGCTGGAGGTATTCAAGTGTTGTTTAGTTACTGAAGGCACACACAGATGTGGCAGCATCTATTCCTAGGGGAAGTAATGAATGTTTACGATGTCATAGTAGGGAGTAATGATTGTTGACAACTATACGCCACGGAGCAAAGAATGTTAGCAGTACCAAGCAGAGGGTAATGAGTTTTGACATAACAGCAGGGGGTAATAAGTGTGGGTAATGACAATGAAGGTTATGAAGCGAGCACGGGATTTCTCTGACGCCAATGCTTGCAAACTTAATGACTTTTATCACCTCCAGGATAATAACTAAGTTACAATTTTAAAAAGAGGGCGAATTTTTTTAAATCACATCTGTCCAGGGGAATTTCCTCGAATGTCTCACTGGTGGATGTTGAGAGCGAAGGAATAGGAATGAGGGTTAGGATTCATGGGAATGAGTGTTAGGATTCATGGGAATGAGTTAGGATTCATGGTAATGTGTTAGGATTCATGGTAATGTGTTAGGATTCATGGGAATGAGAGTTAGGATTCATGGGCATGAGAGTTAGGATTCATGGGAATGAGTGTTAGGATTCATCGGAATGAGTGTTAGGATTCATGGGTATGATTCATAGGAATGAGTTTAAAGGAATTTATTACTGTCATGTTTGTTTAGAGGGTAAAATTAAGCGATAAAGCTTATTAATGAAGATACACGTGAAAGGCAACTACATATTTCCGATACAGCATACACTGAGTATTGTCGATTGATCTTTAATTCTTAAAGCTAATTATTACTGCTACTACTTCGTTCTTTTCGCATCGCAGGTGGTCTATAGGGCAGCAATGAATAATTATTAAAGTAAACTGTACTTCTAATATACTGCGCAGTATACAGTACATGTACTGGGCTTACAATTATGAGAATATTACAACTAGTGATGCTGCTCCCAGTGACTGTTCTCGTCCTCTTTGGTGTGACTTGAAGAGGCTCGTAGGGGCGCTAGATGAGCGTGATAATGCAGTTTTCCTGGGCTCTTGCGTCGCAAGCAGGAAACTTGTCGGGTGCTGCGTATGGACTCGAACCAGGAGCTTGCGTGTCACAGACCTAGTCCGCCACAGCGGCATGACTTTACTTCTCTGAACGATGTTTTTTTGATGGGAGAGGAGGTTATGAAAGGGGGATGTTTTCGAGTGAAAGGAGGGATGTTTTCGAGTGAAAGGAGGGATGTTTTCGAGTGAAAGGAGGAATGTTTTCTGGCGAAGAAGGGGATGTTTTCTATGAAAAAGGGGAATGTTTTTTAGGGTATAGGGGGATGTTTCCTAGCGAAAAAAGGATGTTTTCTCTGGAAAAGATGTTTTCTAGGGAAAAGGGGGATGTTTTCTGAGGAAAAGAGGGTTCTTTAGGGAAAAGAGGGAATTGAGTGGAGGAAGGGTACGGGGGTGGGAACAGTGAATTATCTTGGAGAGAAGGGACTTGTTTGCAGGAATATAGAGGTCGTTCTTAGGAAAGAAAAGTTGTGAGAGTAAACAAACATTTTTTAGTTGTGTGAAAGAAGGGAAGTGAAGGGTATTCTTCAGCGAAGGGAGGTATAGGTAGAAAATGGTAAGATCCATTCAATTTATGATTAATTTCAAACTCCGCGAGTTAACATGGAATTCCATGAACAAATTGGTTGAAACACATGAGAACCTTGTAGATGCTTTACGCGTGAGTTCTGTTTTGCCGCTGCGAAAATGGCAGAAATTTTTGGGATGGTTGCGTACTGGTGATCAGCCATTTTTATCACTACGAAAATGACAAATTTTTTGTGTGATCTGCCATTTTGAGTTAATTTGCGCGCGCTAAGTTATTAATTTATTTGTTCTCGTGAAGAACACGTCTTGTTTGTGGTGTTCTGTCCAGTGTCCCGTATGTTCATGATCACGAGTTCTTAATTTACCAAATTGTGGTGTTCCAAAATTCCGCCTATGAACAACTAAAGCGTTTTCCTCCGACAGGTCGTAGTGTTTTTTATTGACGGATATTTTGCGTAAAAAATCATAGTTTATTTTAAACCTTTCCCACTGTAGGGCGCGCCGCTTGAACTGAAACTATACACACTGATTGTGTTTTTAATTTTTTATTTATTATAGAGGTAGACACTGTATACACACACACACACACGGAGTACGTTTCGTACGTGTACGAGTACGAGTACGTTTGTAGGAACATCCAGTGACGTTCCGAATTACTGACATGTACGTACGTTGACAGACGTACGTGCGTTGACAGGCGTGCGTGCGTTGACAGGCGTGCGTGCGTTGACGGGTGTGCGTGCGTTGACGGACGGGTGTGCGTGCGTTGACGGGTGTGCGTGCGTTGACGGGTGTGCGTGCGTTGACGGGTGTGCGTGCGTTGACAGGCGTACGTGCGTTGACAGGTGTGTTGTGTATGTCCTGTTAGTATTACGGAACAGTGAACAAATTAAGACAACGCTTTGAGTGGAGACTTAATTAAAGCCATGCGGTGTGGAGCTGCCTTGCCTATGCAGTGTTTCTGCAGAATTATTTTTTCTTCCGGTATGTTTCAACGCTGAATTTTATTTTCGTTCGAAAACTTTATTTTCAAGAGTATGGGCGGCGAGTTCATAGATATATATTTATACATACAATACAAGAAGAATACGACCACAACACTACACATACTGCGGATAACAATTTACAACTGCTACACTGCCTATAACAATTTACAACTGCTACACTGCCTATAACAGTTTACAACTGCTGCACTATATTACACACAAATATGACGCAACTATTGTTCATGTACGTGACTGAATTGGCTTACGTGGTTAAGAAGCACGTGCATGATTGATGCCTTTACTTTAGACAGCATGGGACTTGGGTATCGCCCCAAGAATGGGTCAAACGGCTCGTTCCTAGTTTTATTCTATTCTATTCTGTTCTGCTCATAAAGATGACGGATATAGAATTATTATGACACTTTCAGTAGCGTTTAGCTCACTTTGTTTTAGTTACAGAGCTTATTTTTTGACGGAAGTGTCTGCCTTCCCGTCGTGCTGCGTGGAAACTGTGGTTCTTTTTTAGAGTCCTCTAATTTTTCCCCCAGGCTCTTCATGTCTGGTCAGGAATTTTCAAATTTTGTTTCAAGTCCTAGAGTCTTTTTCCGACTCCTCGAATCTGTTTAATTTTCTCCGACTTCTCGTATGCTTTTAGGAGTCTTCAAATTTTATTTTACGTACTAGAATCTTTCTCCGATACCTCGAATCTATTCTTAAATATTCAGTTCCTGTTAGAAATTCTCGTGTTTATGTAATCTTGAAAGCAGTTTTGGAATCCTGGAATATCCTGAAATTTTTGACGGTGTGGAGAGCAAGTGCTGTTGCATTATTATGCAGTGGGTTGATTTTGTAGGGCATGCGCCAAATTTTGTCGTGTGGGTTGCTTTAACTCTCGAAATAATTTTTGCTCGTCCTCATTCTTAATGTTTCGTTCACAAGTGAAATTACACTATTATCATTTTCATTATGTTTCGTTTGGTTAAAAATACATTTGTTCTTATCCTTGTAAGACTTGAGTAATTTTAGGCTGAACAAAATGTCGCGTAAATGATCCCTCATAAAATAGTGAAAATTCACTCAACTTTTGAACGAATCATTTAGAAAATAAGAACAAGAGAACCATGTTTATTGTACTGGGTGCGGCAACTCAACTTCCTTTTTTCAAAGCGCTTTACTTTGAAGAAAAGGAAGTTAAGTTGCCGCACCCTGTACGTTGTAAGCCCGCACCTCGTTTGAGGTAAACAAAAACGTTTACGATTTTATGAAAGCTCAGAAAATGTAATCTTCTGTAATGTAATCCTAAAAATGGAATCCTGGAAAATATAATCCTAGATAATGTAGTCATGCAAAATGGAATCCTAAAAAATGTAGTCATACAAAATGTAATCCTAGAGAATGTTATCCTACAAAAGTAGTTCTTAAAAATACAACCTAAGAAAGTGAAGCTAGATTACTGAAGAGGATCGAGTGCAGCATCTAAGATATCTAGTTTTTGCAGAGCTCATGTGACTGCGTGCTGGCAGTATTTCTGAAGCAATTCTTCTCTATTAGGATATCATTTATTTAACCCTTTTTCCACCGTTGGGTTAATATGTCCCAAACAAACTTTAAAAATCATTCCCTCTAGTCCCATATTCTACAAGTTTCGTTCAAAATTACGGCAAAATTACTTAAAGATAAGTTAAAATAAGTTGTAATTGACGCAATATTTTGATCAGTATGAAAATAATTTGGTCGTCAAGGGTTAACGGTTAATAATCCATCCATTCTGACCCACCGGCCTGGAAATGCTGTCCCGTATGTGGTGGTGAGTGAAAAAGATGGTTGCTTGCTGGAAAAAGATGGTTGCTTGCTGGAAAAAGATGGTTGCTTGCTGGAAAAAGATGGTTGCTTACTGGAAAAAGATGGTTGCTTGCTGGAAAAAGAGGGTAGTTTGCTGGAAAATGATGGTTGCTTGAAGGTGATTAGGTTGTGGTGCTACAGAATTGTTTAATACGCTGATTCTGCGTATTTTATTGTTTCAATAAACCATAGCACGCAATGTGTCTTCTCTTGAGTAGCCATTTTGTGCTAGTTAATTCAGAAGTGCCTCTGTCTTCTTTACAAACAGGATGCCTGAATAGAATAAGGCAATAGGAACGAGCCGTATGGCCCATTTTTGGTTCAATATCGAAGTCCCATGCCATCTAAAGCCTGATGAACACACAAATGCAATATGATTAAAACTCGAGTAATCACTGCGTAGAATAGAACAAACTTGATTAGGCGACCTCGTCAATTGCCTTTGTGATAACTTTGTTAATTTATAGACTTCGTGGATAGACGCTTAGCATTTTCAGGGTATGTTATTTCGTAGGGATATTTCAGATGCAAGCAAGCGACGTTTGGTTGTGGCGTGCGGTATTTGGGCTTGTAACAGAGATCATTGTTAATAAGAGATGCTATATAACGATACTTGGCACCTGCGCCCTTGTTCTCCTTGGCAGGAGAACGTGAAGTGGCTGGCTGGCTGGCGGACTGACTGACTGAGCGACTGGCGTACGGCGTGTGGGAGACGGGCTTTGTTTTTGAAAGCGGAGTCTAGGAAAATTTACATAAATATAACGACATTCTGAAACGGAAGTGGCATTGCTAATGGCTGAGTGATTTTGTCGGTTTTGTAGTGATATTCTTTCGTCTTGTATAGGGATGTGCGGGGAAGGTAATGGGGGAAGGGAGAGAGAGAACTCTCAACCGTTGCACAAACGGGGGCGGCGAACACAGCCCCTCCTCCTCCCTAATACACACCTTCCCCCTCCTTTCCTGTTCATAGCTTGTGTATTATTGAAAGCTAATACGTACGTTAATTACAAGTCTAGTACTGTAATACAGTTATTAATTGATGAACTTCATTTTCTTACTAGGTCCTCTTCGGACTAAATTTTATCGGAACTACATGTAGGATAGAAAATAATTCATAGGGACAGAATTGTAAGTAGGACACAAAAACATGAAGGTGTGGGCCGTGAAACTTCAGTTCAAGAAGAAATTACCTGACTTTTTAGAGGTCACGTTAATCACCACAAAAACTTAGAACATAATGCGTGGAAAACTGACTAGTAATCGCGTCAATAATTGATAACACGGAACTTCACGTAGAGTTTACTAGAAAATGTCAGCGGTCGCTACGTGAACAAATACGGGGTGTCCATAAAGTCTCTTTACCATTTCAAAAATGTATTACAAATGAAATGAATAAGATATTTTATTCAGATTTCTTCTAGTGTGTTCAGTGTTTATTGAAGTTTTTAATCACATTTTGCGCTTGTGTGTTTCAGGTATCCTGTTTGTGAAAAAGGTGCTGTTGAGACTAAGAGACTTATTTGACTTTATGGACACCCTGTACATTCAATATAGACAACAGGAGATTAGAGCAGGTGTGCTAGGGGGGAATATAGGCACACTTGTGCCTGGGTTGTTGGTGCGCATGCGCTTGTCAAAGTACAGAAGATCCAGCCAAAATATAGTGTCCATAAAGTTTCTTTACCATTTCATAAATGTATTGGGACTTGTGGACACTACATGGGATACATGGGACTTGTTGACACTACATGGGACTTGTTGACACTACATGGGACTTGTTGACACTACATGGGACTTGTTGACACTACATGGGACTTGTTGACACGGCATGGGACTTGTTGACGCGGCATGTAACGTGTTGACGCGGCATGTAACGTGTTGACACGGCATGTAACGTGTTGACACGGCATGTAACGTGTTGACACGGCATGTAACGTGTTGACACGGCATGTAACGTGTTGACACGGCATGGGACTTGGAGACTTTATGGACACCCTGTATATGCATTGGTCGGTATCGATAATATCGATCCATACATTTTACTTGTAGATGCAGTACAGGTTAAACTTTACTATTCTGTGATCAGTTTTTAGCTTGTTGTTGTAATACCCTCGGAAAAGATGAAAAAGGCTATATGTACAAATTGAACTTGGTGTAGAATCGTTTTATGTACTGGATTCTACTTAATTTAGACGAACTTCTCCTTAGAGAAGTCAATTGTGGATGGCATTTTCGTTTATAAATGAGTTGGGGTTTGATGCAGGCAGTTCAACGGTGTTACATTATTTTTATGTGCATGTACAAATAATTGTGACATATAGGACATTCTAAAATTTGGTGTACGGAGATTTTGTTTTCTTTCGAACTGTTTCGTAACTGGTGGTGTCCTAAAGGAATGAGTGACAGCTGAAAAATGACCATTCCTCTAATTTAAGAAGTCACGTTTTTGAGATAATTCAAATGCTTACATTTAGGTTAAAGTAATTTAGGTAATCGTGTTGAATCGTGCACGAGCGTGTTGCAAAACGCTTTTTTAAGTATTCTTAGCAATAACAAAGAAATTCACGTAAGCTGTTGAAAAATATTTGTGAAAGCTGCAAAGTGAACTAGATGAACACGGACTCGTCACTCATGCATGCTATATAAATTCTCGAATCAAGGAGAACAATGAGTTACTAGGCAGAACACTCGAACAGTTGGCAGTTCTGCACCGCCATAGCCTTAGCTGTGTTGCGGTGGCGCCATCTTGTTTATTAACACGGGGTCGGGTGGTATCAGCTACTCCGTGGTCGCTAATGCTGGGTTTTTAAGTCCAGTTTTGGGTATAATGAACAACCTACATACCTACATATAATCCATTTATATGCATGTACAGAGCTTGTTTACTGGCAAAAGATCTGGGTTAAAAAAAACCATTGGCAGCCCTACTTCCCACACAACCTAGACCTGCATGCTTTATTACAGAAATATTTTCACTCCAATGCTACAGATATGATAACTGTTAAATTTCAACTTAGTCCGTTGAACTAAAAGTCCTTTTATGTGTGGGTTCCTGGGAGAAATAATCACTAACCTTAATTAAATTATTCTTTGATTTAACTTAAATCTTAGTCTTGCTGCAGCCGTTCGAACAGCTATCTGTCCGGCCACTGCAGTACCTTTAGTTTTTTTTCTATAAACTAAACTGAAATTAACCACAATGTAAAATAATTGAACTATTCTGGCTTTCTTTTCTGCACTATTGACTTGATTAAAAATAAGTTATTGTAGGCGTTCTTCATATGAATAATTCACAAAATCAGTAATATGAAACTACAATTTTCAACAGTTTTTAAAATAGTTTAGTCTCTCATTTTATATGTCGTAGAAAACATTGCAGTTATTGAAGAAAATGATTTTTTAGGTCACACTTCGGTATTTTTACTATTTGAACTTTTCCTGAAAGGCTTGACTGAAAGCAAGTAATACTTACTTCTCTTTATAGTTAAATAAAGTAACTAGCTAAAATTCATGGTGGTGCTAAAGTGAGCCGAAGAAAAAAATTACCATGATATATTTTTGATGTGTACATACATTTATTCCTGTATAGAAAAGTGAAACATGACCGAAAAGTGGAACTTGTGAAATTAAAGAAATTCTCAAGACCTTTAAAATTATTGGTGTACTCTATAAAGAAAGCCTTTCATACTTCCACAATTTACAGTAAAATAGTCTCCAGAATTGGTAATGGACAGTAAAATAGTTCCTGGAATTGACCGTCGACTTAAATAGTCCGTGGAATTGACAATTGACAATCAGATAATCCCCAGGATTAACAATGACAGTTGAACCCCGGAATTGTCTATGGACGGTAAAATAGTTATAGAATTGTCTATGGACGGTAAATAGTCCAGAGAATTGTCTATGGACGGTAAAATAGTCCAGAGAATTGCCTATGCACGGTAAAATAGTTATAGAATTGACAATGAACTATAAAATAGTCCCTAGGATTGGCAATTGATACTAAAATAGTGGATAATTTATTGTAAAAAGCCTCCGGTATGGATAATGGTTAGTAATCTGGACCCTCAAATTGACGTTTGGAAACAAGTTATCATCATGAAAAGATTTGATTTGTTAAGTTAAACTCTTGGGTTCTGTCACCTGCAGAATGTTCCGAAATTCGCTTAGGATTGTTTGTACAAAAACATGGATCACATTCTACGTGTTGTGGAAGTTGGGTAGTCATGGTGAAGTATGATGCATCTGTTAAGGTGGTGCGTTGATCGAGTTGACGCGTTGATCGAGTTGATATGAGTTATGCGTTACGCGGAGTTACGCGCTTCCGATGACGCGCTATTCGGGCTTCATTATATGAGGTGTAGCGCTATTCGAGTACAAAGATGCGTGGTAACCGAGGAAACGCGTTAATCGAGAAGATGCTGAAATCGAGATGTTAATTGAGGATAACGCGTTAATTGAGGTAACGTACAATGGAGAAGGTAATGGTAATTGAAATGACACTTTAATTGAGATGCTGATTTTATCAAGATAACACATGAATTAAAGAAATGCGTTAATCGAGAAAACGTGTGAACGTGTTAATCGAAATACAGCGTTAATCGAGATGACGCGTTACTCTCAATAACGCAGTACACGAGTCTACTCATTAATCGAGGCTAGCGTTACTCGACAGTATACGCCGGTAACGATGTTATCCAATATTAATATTCCAGGAATAACGGCCGTGGTAACGCATTAAATATTACGTCAAGAATGATTCTTAATCAACAAATAATTGGGAACAATTCATTAACAAATCGGGGTCTGTCGTACACAAACTTGTGTACAAGAACTTTACTAAAAATTGCGCGCCTTTTGCTTGTTTTGTTTCTGCCTTTTATGTCCAGTGCGCAAAACTGCGCACTGAAACATTACCTAACTGGTTAATTTCTTTGTTAAATCTGCATGATTAACAATTACTCTGCACTCCCTACATTGTTTTAGGGCTGTCCTCAGTTCATACAATTTTGCATACATTTTTTCTGCATTTCTCAGTATTCTTTGTCTGCGATTTTCTTACATTACTCAATATTCTTCTAGTCCTCTATTCTCCCATTCCTTGGTGTTCGTACCTATCTCAGTGTTATCCCATTTCTCGGTATTTTTCTATTCTAGATTTGATTTCATTTCTCGAAATTCTTGTATTTCTGAAAATTTTCATATCCCTAGTTATTTTTTCAATATTTATAACCATTACTCAATATTCTTCAACGTTCTTTAGTATTTATTCCTCTATATTCTGGTATTCCTCCACATTTTTATATTCGGAAATATTTTTTAATTCTATATTTATTTTCTCAGGTTTCTTATATCTTTGATACAATTTTTCATTTACGTTTTTCTACATCTCAGTAGTTAGTTTTCGCATTTCTTATTCTTCAATGTTTTTGTGCAACGAAATTGTATTCCTCAATTGAATTTATTTCAGCAACGTTGCATTTTTAGATGTTCTTGCACGCATCTCAGTGATAGTTGTCCTACACACGACAAAAATCTAGCAATTCCTCCATCTTCTAATCCTTAATGACCATTACCTACTAATTAATAGTTCTAACCTGTAACTTGTAAAGTACTGCTTTTTCCATTATTTGACGTCAGTTTTCTCGGAGGTTTTGTAGGCACCTAAAAATATCAAGAGTACTTTTTGAATCTGGAACTGGCAGTTTTATTTTTTATTTTTCGAAAGAGCGAGCATCTTTGGTCTAAACTGTGGTCGTTCCGGCCTTGAAAGTTCTCTTAATTTTGATGCATGGCGACGTGACATGAACCAAGAACCTGACAGTTTTGTAACTGACAACCTCGAGAACTGGATGCTTAGCCAAATGTTCTGCAGGTATTCATTCTTAACTATTCTGAAGATATTCATTTAAACTATTCTGAAAGTATTCAATGAAACTATTCTGCAGGTATTCATTAAAACTATATTACACGTATTCATTCAAACTATTTTGTAGGTATTCATTTAAGCTATTCTAAAAGTATCCAATGAAACTATTCTTCAGGTATTCATTTAAACTATTCTGAAGGTATTAAATGAAACTAGTTTAGAAGTGTTTAACCAAACCATTCAAAGGGCATTCAGTTAATCCGTAGAAGGTTATTTGATTAACCAATAGGAAAGGTAATCTATCTGATGATGCTTTCTCCTTCAACTAATTCACATGTAGCGAAGATTTATTTACACTTCATGACTTGTTCAAATACTGCCAGGATTTCTATTCATGGTGGTTTCTATTGAAGAAAAAGAAAACAATTGAGATGACACTTCAAGCCAAGTGATACCCAGCTTTATTCTAAGCTCATGAATTTTTTGCTGCATTTTCCATATTTCTGTTAAGTGTGTGTTTGTGTGGCCAAATGGAGTTAAGAACCATAAATGTCTTTACGAGACAAAACTAAGAGAAAAATTACTATAATAAATACTGTAATAGAAATACTGTCATGTGCATTTAAAATGCGGTTGTTCTGTTCACGACTGTTTGCTTTCATTACGCGTACAAATGTGAGATCATCTTGCCACATGCATGAAGTTTTCATACGTTCAGTGTATGACTTCTGTGTCAGAAATTTGAAGAAACAGTGACCGAAAATTACCAATTTTCAAGATGGACGAGTTGCTGTACTCGTATTTTCGAATGTTCTCTCCTTTACGTGAACTACTTGCGAATATACCGTTATTTTCGAATATTCTTTACTTCATGGGAACTACTTACGAATACGCTGTTATTTTTTAATATTCTCTACTTCATGTGAATTTCTTACGAATATAGTCATTTTCGAATATTTTCTACTTCATGTAAACTACTTGAGAATGTTCTGAATGTTTTCACTGTACTAAACGAACAATCATCGTGGCCCCCATCGTTTGTGCTGCCACCCGTTGCTTAGAGCAGGGAAAATGTCATATTTGTTGCTGAGAACAGCGGCAGCAAGAAAAACTTGCATCAAAAGAGACAAATTTTTTCGATCGCCTGTTGCGATTTCATTCTTGAATCAAAAATGATTCGACATTTGTGGGTTTAATGAGAGTGAAACGGAGTGAAGAACGAGAAATATTTTTTATTTCAAATGTACTTAAAACGTTATCTGGTTTTATTTTGTTTTCAGTTACGAACAAGAACTGAACGGACATGAATGTGTAGGTTAACCTAACCTACGGATGTGCCTTCAATTTACCCCACCGTGTAGCTCTACAAAGACAAGTTTAGCAGAAGTGTTCGTGCTCCACACCCGTCACGGAGATAGACTGTGTGGCAGAGGCACACATGCAAACGTTTCATTATAAATACTTGCTTAGTTCTCATCGGACCTCAGGTGGTTCATGGGTCAACAATAAATCTCAATGAATTCATTATAAATGGTTCATGGTTATTAAGAAATTCGAAAATTAGAAAGTTAGGAAATTGGGAAATTGAGAGATTAAATTAGGCAATTTGGTAATTAAAAATTGAGAAATTAGGTCATTAGAAAATTTGGTCGTTGGAAAATTGGGTGATTGAAAATCAGGCAATGAGAAGTTAAGAAATTGATGCGCTAAAAAATTGAGATATTAAGCAATTTGGAAGTTCCGGAATTGGGAAGTTGAGAAGTTCACCAATTCGAAAATTAAAAAAAGCCAATTCGGAAGCTTGAGAATTGAGAAGTTATAAAAACGGAAAGTAAGAAATTAGAAAGGTGGGTTTAGGAAAAGTTAAGATATCTTGAAAATAGAACAATTCTAAATAGTGCACTACAACTTTAAAACACAACACGGGGTTGCATGAACTGATCACGAAACTTTGATTTCTGAGTGATTGCGAGTTAATTATCTCTTAATTATTAGGATCTTGGTTGGCAAAGTTGACTTGTTCCTGTGAGGTAGATTTTGAATCCATTAACGTAAAGTTATTTCCAATTCATTTAAGCTTTTATTATGTGATGACAGCTTTAAATAAGTTAATAACTTGGATCAAACAGACGACGTAATCTTGCCGGAGTTGAATTTTTTCAAATACGGGAAGTTTCTCACTAGCTGAAAAACACCAACGTTTATTCATGCATTGATTTCGAATAATGAATGAATAACAATTTGTATGAGTAATCCGGTATGTTTTTCATGTATGAGAGATATGGAGATACCGTGGCGGATACTAGTGTTAGTGCCGGAGAAAATTGAGATAAATACCATAGGTAATACCGTAATAAATACAGGAAGAAATACAGAGGGAATGCTTGAAAAAATTACGGCGATAAGTGTTGGACAAAATACCAAAGTTAATACTAGTATCATTACTGCGGTAAATACCGGATAAAATACCAAGATAAACATCAGTATTAGCACTGGAAAAATATCATTGTAAATAATGTTGCGCATAATAGAGAACACCCAAAAGAGCGCGAGAACCTTGCCGTATGGGTGCTTGTAATTCATAAGAACTTCTACAATAGTTCACAAACATTTATGCAGTAATTTCCCAGCATTGCTGAGTATCTTGAATTTTTCGTTCATTCTTTTAAAAAATTCCGACTCTAAGAATGATTTTTTCTCTCAAAACACTAATCTCTGTGTGCTCACAAAAACTTCTGTGCAAATCTTTGTTTTCCACGTCCTATGTAACTATCACGATAGTAAACAATTCTTCACTCACACAACTACCTGATTTAAAAGTAGGACTACGGTTATATTCCTGGTAATCTTGTTAGTCTTCACTCACTGATTTTATAGTTAGCTTCATCGAGATTTAACTTATTTGAGTTACTTGCGCTTGATTTGAGTTATTTGCGCTTGATTTGAGTTATTTGCGCTTGATTTGAGTTATTTGCGCTTGATTTGAGTTATTTGCGCTCAACTCGAACTTTTTGTGCTTGAGTTACTTTCGCTCAAGTTTTTTGTTTCGCAAATTTTTACTACTGACGTACGCTGCCTGAAGTACGCTGCCTGAAGTAATATTTTGCTTTACATAATTTTCTCAAGGGTTATCTCTTATCTTCTGTAATTTACTGTTCAGAACTTCCTGTTCTAAGTATGATCCGTGGTGTCTAAATTGATACTAGTGTGTCTTTATTATTCCTAGTGTCCTTTTAAGTTTTTGTTTCTCCATTGTTGCTAGTGTTTCTTCATCACTACTTATGTTTTTTTTATCTCTACTAGTGGCTCTTTATCACTACTTGTTTATCTCTACTAGTGGTTCTTTGTTTTTACTGTGGTTTCTTTATCACTTGTTGTGTTTGTTTATCTCTACTAGGGGTTGTTTGTTTCTACTGTGGCGTATTACAATTGTTTCTTTATCACTATTTCTTTTTCACTTTTGTTTCTTTATCACTATTGTTTCTTCATCACTTCTTGGGTTTATTTATCTCTACTAGTGGTTGTTTGTTTCTACTATGGCGTATCACTATTGTTTCTTTATCACAGCTAGAGTCCATTGTTCATAATGTGACTATTCTACTTTTCACGGTCTCATTACTATCTTATTCTACTTCTTCTACTCTCATTTTTGTTTATTTCCCTTAGTATTTATTTTTTGATGTGTCTAATACAAAAACACTTAAATAAGCCTTTAGACTTATGTTTAGTACGAAAAAACACTCAAATCAACCTTTAGACTTGTGTCTAGTTCAAGAAAACTCTAAAAAAATTAGACTTGTACCAAAAAACTCAAAAAACATACGAACTTTGGTCACTAAAAGAGTGAGTACGTTTTTTTGGGCACCTGTTTTTTTTAAAAAGGCAAGGAAACAAAGCAGGAAGGAGAGGGGAGGTGATCCGTATGATCTCGAAACACTGCCAGTTGAGCCTTGAAGCTGATCAGTCGTACAAGTATTTACCTCAATGAGCTTGTATCAGTCGTACAAGTGTGTGTAGTTGCCACGAAGACTATTTCCAGTCAGTAGGGTGATATCAATTAACTTTGTCGTAAACTCTACACTTGCAATAAACAACTGTTTCCAGTTTTCTCTCGGACTTAAACTATTTTACGGGAATCACTTCTGTGTTTGTTTCATTTGCTTACATAAAAAGTTCATTTTTTCGTCATGAGTTCTTGTTTTTACTTCTTTCAGTTGTGAAAACATGAAATAGAACGCTTCTTTCTTGAACGTCATTCATCTAAAATACGCACATGATTTTATCCAAGCAACCAGTTTTTTCTTCTAGTCCTTTTCCAGTTTTCCCTTTTCTCTTTTCCTCCTGGGTATTGCTAAAGCCTGATCACGGGACTCACCAGGCACTGTTGTCAAGATGGCCGTCAATTTATCACGGCTAGATATTGAGGTGGGCATTCAGTACAGGGCGTTCAAGACCATACTTTTTCAAATCAAAATAACTTGTTCAATTTTCATGCTATAGTTAACTATGCATCATTGGATAGTTAACAACTATGCATCAATGGATAGTTAACAACTATGCATTAATGGATAGTTAACAACTATGCATTAATGGATAGTTAACAACTATGCATTAATGGATAGTTAACAACTATGTATTAATGGATAGTTAACAACTATGCATTAATGGATAGTTAACAACTATGCATCATTGGATAGTCAACAACTATGCATCATTGGATAGTCAACAACTATGCATCATTGGATAGTCAACAACTATGCATCATTGGATAGTCAACAACTATGCATCATTGGATAGTCAACAACTATGCATCATTGGATAGTCAACAACTATGCATCATTGGATAGTTAACAACTATGCATCATTGGATAGTTAACAACTATGCATCATTGGATAGTTAACAACTATGCATCATTGGATAGTTAACAACTATGCATCACTGGAAAGATAAATATTTTCCGATACTGTAACTCCGATGGTTAAAAAAACATTTTCAAGAGAACTTGCATTTCACACAGCACATTCTTCACATTTCTGCGGCTTGCTGCTTATGACATTCTGTGAAGCTGCGAGACTGATATTGCTAATTTTCGTTCCTAAGGTCTTCTAGAATTCTTGATATTTCTAGCTCTACTTTGGTGCGCTATTCTTTAGGCAATTCCAAAGGAAATAGGCCTAGTGAGGTGGGCAGTCCAAAATTAATCTTGGCGTAATTTTTCCCCATCTATTATATTATAGGAATCATTTTATATTATGTTGTACGAATTGTGATACATAGTAGGAATTATGTTATATTGGAGGTATTATATTATAGAAATTATATATATATTTAGGAATTATTTATAATATAGGATTTATATTATAGAAGCAAAATATTACTAAAACTGACAATGCAATTAAAGGATGAAATTTATGGACACAATTGCACTCAACGTTGCAATATCACTACGTGAAATTTTAAGTACTACACAAAAAACAACTATTTTTAAATGTTGATTCGAGGTTGAACAATGAGAAAAATCTTATAGCTCAGGTTTCCAAAATTAGAGTTAGTGTGCTTATTAATTTTACTTCGTTTCCTAGAAAAAAAATTTCCATAAAAATTCAGTAAAAAATAATTGCTCCAGCTACATAAATTTGAAGAAACGTTTTCTGTATAATTATTCTACAATTACAAAGCTAATAGTTATTTCCGTTATTTCATAAGTTCCTAAAACATCTCAATGTTAACTGGTAAACGAGAATAATTATTCTTTTTGAAAATCATTAATAAAATTCTAATTCAATTTTGAGTGATATTATGGAAATTATTTTTATTCTCAGAATGTAAATTATAAATGAACACCGTAATCTTCAGCTGAGTGCTGTGACGGACCCTTATTTTATAAACATGTAGTGCTCTGTATTTTTCCCAATTTATAGAAAATGCATTTCAGCACGCTTTTTTACGTTAAATGTTTGTGTAAAGTTTATAGTAGGAAATGTAGATACTTTAAAAATTGCAGCATGATTGCGGGTATGTGAATATAAGACACGTAATTTCACAGACATTCTAGAGTAACAGAATACCTGTATGATGTTTAAAAAACGAACGTAAATGAGCTCCAGCATCTTCATTAATGGATCACGTCAATAAAGTGAAGCTAATTGCTAAGACAATTAATGCACATCGTTAAGTTGACCAAAAAGTACAAATAAAATGAACGATTATTAGTGAACCAAAAAGTACAAGTCAAATAAACTAGTATAAGTTGCTCAAAAAGTACAAGTCAAATAAACTAGTATAAGTTGCTCAAAAAGTACAAGTCAAACAAATGAGTTAGCGTGTTGGGATCAGTATCACGCATTATATCATGTAAACATCAGAAATCTAAACTAATCTCCGTATCAATAGTTATGTAAAATTTTGCAACGGACGTGCTCCTAATGTATGTCAAAGCTCTTTTATGTTTAATTCAGAAATGTGTGGCAGACTTGACTCCGTAAAAAAAGTTTATTCAACCTGCATGTCTTTAATTTTAAATTAATAGAGGGAAGTACTCGTATGTTCGGATTGTATTCATGATTCACTTGCATTTCCTTGATTGCTGTGTTTTTCCCGGTTTGTGATCGTTTATATATATATATATATATATATATATATATATATATATATATATATATATAATATAATATAAAAATATATATATATATATATATATTTAATATTCGAATCCCGTCACTATATCTCTTCGATATTGTTTACGATAAACAAATTTACTCCATACAAGTTTTAATTTTTAAGTTGTTTGCATAAGTGTTTCAAAATTATTAAACGATTTTACCAGTCATTTCGCATAATACTAGAATCAATCGCTTTCAATTTCTATTGCTGAATGTTATTTTTTCAACTCGCTAATTAATAATGATCTGATTTCTTCTAATTTTATTACGATCATTGCACAACTCCCTACTCGTGTATTTCTCTAACGTTTTTTGAAAATATCTCGTATTTTGATTTAATACTCAATTTTATTATTCTTGACTTGAAGGTTCTATAATATACTTAAAGTATTGTTTTGAGGATATCTCGGTCTAACATTCCTGCTTTGTTTGTTTCAGGTACCAGCACGAAGAGTCGCTGCAATGGAGTACATGGCTATGCTTGCAGAACCTGGCCTCGTATCCAGGCTACAGGAGCTCATAGACGACAAAGAGCCCGAGGTCGTGAAGCGAACCATTCGGGTCTTCACCAACGTCTACCGCCACTCGCTGTCCCTAGTTGCTTCAGGTGAACTCGCGCCTCAGAAATATGAACAGAGTTACGCTGAGATCAGTGCTGTGTCCAACAAGCTCATCGGGATGCTCAAAACAGCAGAGAATGAAGGCATCATCGTACACTTAGTTAGGTATTTAGAGGCAGCGCTCGTGTCACACATTCTGTCAGACCTGTCCCTGTTCCCTCACATCGCACAAATGACCGCCCCAGTGCTAAAAAAAGGCGTGGATGCGCTGATAGAGTTCGTTAGAACGCCTTATGTCGGTGGCAGCGCCTTCTGTGTTGCCATCCGAGCATTGATATCTGTTGCTTGCTACCAAGTTAACTTGCGTCCTTGCATCACCGAACTCGCCGAAGATCTTATCAACACTCCTCCACCCAATTTGTTCGACCACAACATCAGGTCTTTCCACAAGACTCTCCAGAGAAATCTTTTCAGATTACTGAAGCGCGCCGAGGCTGATGAGGACAAAAAAAGACTCGTTAATTTGATGGTCCGAGTTGGGGTGCCGAAGAGGAGACTTGCAGAATTTGTTCCTAGGTCCAAAAAACGGACATCTACGACACAGGAACCCTGCAGCAGTAGTCGCTTGTCTCCGCCTCGGAGTAAGCGGATTAAACTCACCGAAGAAGAGGTAGTAAAATTTCGACCTTCTTCATCTATAGAACTTACCCCTGAAGAAATCCGCCGGTTTGGACCTCAGTCGTTGCCCAAGTCCATGAGGCAGTCGCCAGCCTTAGAGAAGATGCTCAGCGATGTACCTAAGGAGATTCCGCTTGAACCAAAGCCTAAGCTTCCCGTGTCGATAACATCAATCCTAGACCACATTCTTTCTGACGAGAAAATGCCTGCAGCATCACCTGAATCTGAGACTACGTTAATGAAAGCCCGGGAAAAACTATCAAGGCATGAAAGGACGTCAAATTCGCCTCTCTCGCATAGGGGGAATTCACTATACGAGGACAAAAGTCAATCCAGGGAAGTTTCTTTTGAGTCGCTCAGTGATCAGTTGCATTTGGATGACTCGAGTCCGAGGTCCCCGTCGCCTCCAACGATGGACTTGGAGATTCAAAGTGAGTTTGAGAAAACTATTTTGAATCTCAAATTGGAGAAAGAAGATAATCTTTCTGATGATTGCACAACCCCGTTTTCTGTCAAGTGCTCATTAAAGGAAGGCATGATATATGAGAAATTGGACTGTCGTAAGGTTGTTGATATTCTCCTTGCATCACCTTTCGAATTGCCCAAAGAAATGCCTGCTTCTCTGCAGAAAACTTTCATTTATGATTTGAAAATAATGCGAGAGAAATTAGCCGTAGCATTATCTGCGTATCTGCGTGATGAAGATTTCTCTTCACCTACATCTTTGATGTCGGATTCGTCTTCGAAGAAAATTCAACTTGCATTGAACATGTTGAATTCAGGAAATGTGCCGACAAAACGGAGGTATAGTGATGACACGGACGACAAGTGTCCTGCCAAGTTAGAACCAGCGTCGCATTCTTTGAACAATTCACCTGTACGAGGAACGTCGCCTGTAAGAGATCTCTTATTTTCCGGCCAAGACGTCGATTTGAGGCAACAACTGAAAAACCCTGGTGCTTATATGATGAGCTGTCCTAGCCTAAAACCCGCTGAAAGTCAATTTGGAAATGTTAGTTCTACGTTAGTAACTGATTCTCCTGCTTCACCGGAATCTTCGGAAGCGACTTTCAACAACAGAGATCCAAGACTAGCGTCCAAGTCTGTTGGACGTCAAACAAATGGTGATCCTCGGCTAGAAAAAATCAATTCAAGAAAATCGGTCTCACCGCCGGCGGTTTTAGCTCAAGACTCATCGTCTCGAGATCCACGTTTAGCACGTAAACCTGCCAATACTTCTGCGTCTGCAGATGTTGGTGTCGTACAAACCTCGATGCACGAGGTGTCTTCTTCTCTTCCGTCTGCAGGTGTTGCGTACACCGGAAATGCCTTTCGTAACTCAAGTTCTCTCCCAGATGTGAAGATGACTGCCCCTACGCGTGATCCTCGGATGGATAAGTATCGAAATTCACGAGAAATTCCTAATACGAGCAGCAACATTGAGCACAATTTTCACGAAATTCGTGATGTCAGTAGTTATACTAACTCAAACTTCCGTGATCCTAGAGTGAATTTCAGCTTAGCTCCAGGACAAATGCACAGCGTTGCTGCTCAACAACATCCGAAAGCTAATTCTCTGGAAATGTCTGCAGGAAATTCACAACTTATGCCGCCTGTTGATTGTCGTCAAAATGTGCATCCCCGACTACAAACTCAGAACCTCGACCCAAGACAGAATCCCAATTTAGATCCACGACAAAACTCCAACGTTGCTTTGCGCCAGAACATTTCCGTGGATCCTAGAGAGGTGTCTAACGTAGGTCCCCGACAGTTATCCAATGCAGATCCTAGACAGGTAGCCAACGCAGACCCTAGACTGATTTCTAATGTGGGCCCACGGCAAAACAACTTGGGCCCTCCTCTACTTCCAAACTTAGATTCGCGGTCGATGTCTAACATGGACCCCAGAAGGACTTCTAACGTGGCACCTCGACAAAACCGGCAATCTTTGTTAGGTGCCCCACCTCGCTCCCTCATTTTCCGGGGTGTTTCGGCTCCTCTACTTCAGACCCCTCCTGTACCCATGATGCCTCCTGTGGCAATCTACGCCGCCCCCACGAGAGTGGCTTCCACCTTCGGGAACTCGTACGCTATGAGCCGTTATGCGTCTGCAGAAAATAGGAATAGATTCTGACTTTATGTTACCTCTACCAAAAATTTACTACTCTGGCGGATTCAGAAAAGTTTAAATGAATGTCAAAAAAGGTCTAATGAAAAGGTATAATAAATGAATCGGAAAAGGTCTAATAGAAACAGGAATGGGCTTTGTTTTGCCATTGTAATTCTGCGATGTGAAAACGGTTGGTTCTTGTATGATAAAAATAGGACTTCATTATATATTAATGAAGGTAATGTTATTACTCTTGAAGTTTCTTACCTACATTACTAAATGCTGGAATAATCATCTTCTTGACCATTGTTGTACAGCCAATAATGGATTGGTCTCGTTGCCAAATTGTAAATAGATACTCTTTAGGGGGAACAAATTATTATGTTCCTGAGTACTGCCAAAGAGATGGTAAGAAGGCGTTATTTTAATTACTGCCGGTTTGAGGATAAGGCTTTCTTTTGCTTCACAATGTGCGGAACAGCTAGGCGTAGTATTGTGGAGTGTGGTGTCCTACGCAGGTTGTTACTACGCGTCAGAAAGTAATTCTTTCATAGATGAACTCGTATGATTTAAAAAATATTATAGATGCATACGAGCCTCATTTGGTACGGTCAGCTTAACAATGACCAGATTTCGTACGGTCAGCTTAAAAACGAACAGATTTCGTACGGTCAGCTTAAAAACAAACAAATTTCGTACGGTCAGCTTAAAAACAAACAAATTTCGTACGGTCAGCTTAAAAACGAACAGATTCCGTACAGTTTCAAAATAACAAAATTTTGTACGATCTGCTTAAAGATGGCCAGATTTTGTACGGTCAGTTAAAATGAGGAGTTTACATGATCAGTTGGACCAACTTTCACTTCATGTCAACAATAATTCTATTTACTTCGCTCGAAAAATCTTGCATTTTTATTTTCGTTCGCATGAGGCAAGGAAATTTTGGCACATTTATCTTTCTCCTTGCCAACTGTTTTACCATTTCGTTAGTGGTATTTATTGCGTGGCCATTAGTGACATATATTACATTAGTGACATCTGTATGCCATTAGTAACATGTGTATGCGATTGGTGACATGTGTATGCGATTGGTGACATGTGTATGCCATTAGTGACATGTGTATGCCATTAGTGATTTTTGTATGCCATTAGTGGCATTTGTATACCATTAGTGACACGTGTTTAATGTCAATAGTTTGATAAGCCATAATTACCTTGGGACATAATACGAGCTGTATCGTACTGATGCGTCTAATCAAAATGTCTACTTTCTGTAACACGGGAACCTGTACGTCATAGTATTGCAAGTATTGTGTTCACATTCATCATGAATTGCGTCCGTTCTTTGGTTTTCACTGATTTTTTTACGCGTGTAACGTGTTATTATTTCCGTGTTATTTTCGCGTCATTATCGTGTTATTGTATCCAGATGAACATGCAATTTTTTCTGCTCAGAAACTAAAGCAGATTTTTGCTACTCAACGAAAAGGAGCCGAGCATTGAAGATAATAAGCCACTTTTGCTCGCTAAATGTGTTTTTTGTTAAAATATATTCAGTTGAGGATTTTTGGATTGGGTTAAATTATTTACATGTTAGGCCAAAAATTTATTTATTATCATTGTGAAGCGAAAACCTGGTAACTGGAGCATTTTTTTGTAATTTCTGTGGAAGGACTTCCCGATAGCAGCTTCTTGGATTACTGATTATGAACTTCGATAATTATTCTTTGCTTCCTTCTGTGTCTAAAGGAGAGCAGGTGATATATAAATGATGTAAAATTAAATTCCGTTAGTGTTGATTTGTGTTACGAAGAGTAACAAAATAATGAACTAAGATAAGTCTGTTGTAGTTACAAGCTAATTACCGTATTTGACGGCATATAAGACGCGACGACGAAGACGGCATACAAGACGAAGTACTGAGCGTAAGCTGGGTTAGTGAGCGTTAGAGAGATTAGCCTAGGCCTAGGGGAGGTCTCAAACTTCACCTAAGATGTATAAGATACAGGGCGAGTTTTTGAGCCAAAATTTTTGGGGAAAAAGTGCGTCCTATACGCCGTCAACTGCGGTACCTTGAGGGACTCTTGCTCAAAGCCTGTCTTTTTCAAACTATTGTATATCGTTTGTTGTTCTAGTTACTTGTGATGAACTAATGAGTTATTTTGTTCATTTATGTTAATAATAATGACACAATGAATTACTAGTGTCATTTGTTATTTTGATAATCATAATGTAATAAATTCTTTATATAATACGTCTTTTATTTTCTTAATTTCAAGCGAGCAGCTGATGATCGACGTCAACGAACGAAACAAAGCGAAAAAATGAACAAAAATTTGAGAAAAAAACAAATTTCGGAAGAAAAGTTGCTTGCATGATTAGTGTAATGAAGCCGTTGAAGTTTAGTTTCGATATAAGTTTCCATGAATGATATTTTAATCCATGAACTCAACATTGAAAGAGGATACTTTTAGAAGTGACATTTTTGGAAGGAGACAAAAGAAAACAAAAGACGATATAATGGCAACAGTGGTGGGGAGAGGGGAGGTAGCAAAAAAATTGTTAATGTGAAAGGAAGGATTGGTTGGACAATAAAAGAAAAATAGCAAGGGTCGGAGAATAATAATGAGCCTAAATAAATGGTAATTATCAAGGGTGATAAAATTGTAACAATCATGAGTAATAGAATGGTAACAATTGAAGGTAATAAATGGTAACAATTAGAAGTAATAAAATTGTAATGATTAGGGGTTATAAAATTGTAACAATTGAAGGTAATAAAATAAACAATTCAAAGGGCAAAAGGAAACAATGCGAGAGAAGGGTAATGAAATATAAACATGTTTTTGGCAAATGTGCCAACAGGAAAGAAGAAAAATGTAAACTAATGGTTGGGGTCATTAATAATAAACTGATACATATAAAATATTGCTTTTAATTCTATATTTATAGTTCAGACTTCATCCGTGAGGCAGGCAGTGAGAGAAGGTGAAGGAAAAGGTAAGAAAGCGAGTGAAAGTGAAATAAGGCAAGGGAAAGAGAGAAGAGGGGAGAAGGTGAGAGGAAGTATGGGAAAACGAGAGAGTGTGAAAAAGGTAGGAAACTTTAGAAAAAGTGAAATGGTAAGGGAAAGTGAGAGAAAGTGGAAATGCTAGGGAATGAGAGAAGAGACGAGAAAGGGTAAGAATGTAAAAGAAGTTAGAGAAGGGAAAGTACGGAAGTGAGGGAAAGTGACAAAGATGAGAGAATGTGATGAAGGGAAGAAAAAGTGAAGGAAAATTAGAGAGTGAGGAAAAGTGAGGTGAAGTTGAGAGAAAGAAGAGATTGACAACACGTTAGTTTAAAAAAACAAGTTTTTGCATCGTCACATATTTCTTCCACTAACTCAGTTCTTTACTTTTATTCCCCATTTTTTCATTTTGTTGTCGTTCGAAACCACAAAAGGTCAATCATTTTTTTTCATCCAGTTATTTGCGAATGATTGCTAATAAAGATTACGAATAATTACGTCATTTAACTATTCATGATTGTTTGAAATTAGAAGAAAATTTCTCGTGTTAATATCATAAGGGTCTGTAAAAAGACGACTAATTTAATTTGTTCGGAAAAATAGAAAATACATTAATTTCTTTACCATCGCTTGGTATACATGCAAACAAAACACTGCGTCTCGTCTATTTAATATAGAAGAAAACTACTCACAAATAATCGCTGCTGAAAGAACATTTCTGCGTGCTTTTATTTCCGTAGGATCACCATTATGTACTGGATCTGTATTTCTGTACGCGACCATGAAGAAGAATCTGAATTTGCGTGGGTGTTTTATTTATCGAAGAACTTTCAATGTTTGAGCAATGTTGAGACTTTCGGTGTTTCATGTGAATTCTTTCAGTGTTTGATGTTCATGCGTTCAGTGGTTGTTGTAAATTCTTTGTGTTTGATGTTCATGCGTTCAGTGGTTGATGTAAATTCTTTGTGTTTGATGTTGATGCGTTCTGTGTTTGAGTAATGGAGAGACCTTTAGTGTTTAATTTGAATTCTCTGTGTTTGATGTGAACATGAAATTAGGTTCAATGTTAGTGCATCGTGGTTGTACTTTAACAAATTAATTGAACAAAATTGTTTGAATTAATTTTTTGAACAGAGCATCGCAAATTACGGAATTTGTTCATCATTTAGGGTGTTCTGGCTCGAAAGTTTTATTTCTGTTATTTTAATCCCTATAAGAAACAGTGGTCGCTTGAAATCCTTGGTGTTTCTCATAAATGAAGTCTGTTAATTTAAAGCAATGCACCAACAGTTAGGAAAGTCGCTGAATGCTGATTAACTATAAACTATTTTTGATTTCCCATGCACACAAAGCTCCTAACTTGCAAAAAAATACGTTGGAAAATTTTCAAATAGTTATTATCAGCTGCAGTGCAGTTGATGTTTATAAAGGATGTCTGTAAGTTAGGACGCGTTGGTAAAGATAAAGTTTAGCACCAGTTTTTTTAAGAAGAATGTCTTTGATTGCGTTGTTTCTGTAGGATGTGACGAATATATTTCTTGTTTATTAACACGTTGCCTCCGATTGCCTGACTGGTGTAAATCTTCACTTTGTACGCATAGTCACTAGAAGGATCTGAAAAAATTACAGAACCTAACCTAAGTGGTACACATACGTACCACTTCGGAGTCAACGTGTTAATGTATTCATATATTGGTAAGTTTCTTTGTTTATTTACGTGGTATATAAATTCAATGAAACTTTTAAGTAACCAATTTAACACGTTTGTTGCGATTGCCTGATTGGTGTAAAACTTCACTTTGTACGCATAGTCACTAGAAGGATCTGAAAAAATTACAGAACCCAACCTAAGTGACCCACCGGTGAGTCGCATCACAACAAACGTGTTAATATGCGAATAATTACAAAATATCATGATTGAGTTTCAAATGGTAATCAATTGGTTATTAATGCAATTATTTATTTAATTATTCATTCTATTATTTGTTATCCGTACATTTTTAAAATTATTTGTTTCATTATTTGACAAAATTAGTTAGTTCATTCTTATTAGACTTTAATTACTGAAGTAAGCCACCTAAATTTTTTCATCAGAAATTTTTGAAATCTTGGCTAAAATTGTCACATTTTTATTCATGGGCTGGAAACCTAATTCTGTTGCCTAAAATTGTTGCCTAGAATTATGCTACATAGAATTCCGTTGCCTAGAAATGTTGCCTAGAATTATGCTACCTAAAATTCTGTTGCCTAGAATTATGCTACTTAGAATTATGCTGTCTAGAATTCTGTTGCCTAGAATTCTGTTGTCTAGAATTCTGTTGCCTAGAATTCTGTTGCCTAGAATTGTTGCCTAAAATGCTGTTGAGGAGCGTCGTGATTTGTATTCATGTGCGAAATAAACAGGAAGGAAATGACGAAGAGGGAAAGGGGAAATGAAGCTGCTGGAAATGGGGCTGCTGGAAATGGGGCTGCTGGAAATGGGGCTGCTGGAAATGGGGCTGCT
>VCRD01004983.1:17754-49765 GCA_006783055.1 Trinorchestia longiramus
ATCACACTAAATTTAACAAAGAGCCCTGGGTGAATGAAGCTGGAGATGTGACTATATCTGCTGCAGGAGTCGAGTGTTGCTAACTGCTACTTGAATATTTAGAGCAACACCTCGCTTAACTGAAACTGTTGCTAACTGCTACTTGAATATTTAGAGCAACACCTCGCTAAACTGAAACTGTTGCTAAGCGAGTGTTCGGTTCATAATCAAGCTAACGGCCATGCCACGTTGAATGCACCGCTTCTCGTCTATTCAATTCTACTTTCCAGTGACAAACGCATTGGAGGCCAAGTTTATAACATGGTTTCTTTTGAAGTGGTGAAGGCGTCGCCGGACAAAGATTGCGTTGCTTTATCTGGGTAAACGTATAGCAGAGTGCATTGTTTTTCATTTTTATTTTTCTGTACGTTAATTTTTTCTCAGGCAATGTTTGACTTCGTGTGCTCAGATTTTTGCTCGAAAAAAGTAAGCATACATGAGTTCACCTAAAAAGATCGTATATCATGACTTACTGTTTCGGGTCATGAATACTTGAAAATTATCAACCAGTGGAATTATTCTTATCCGGTTCAATGAATGATTTATTGTACTTATGATACAAGGATTCTTTTAAAATTCTAAGCAAAAATGATTCAGAACGATGCATTAACAGAAGATTCAACTCCCTACATATATAGAAGTGTTTGTCTAGAATGCATGAACGTCTGGTCAGTTTATTGATGGTTTTTATTGAATTCTTAACGGCATGGCTTCCATCCCTAAAATCTCAAAACTCGAAGACATTCAACTTCCATCTCGTCCTGTGCTTTATTGTTATGCAGAACACCATCTGGTAGCTTCCACAAACAGTAATAGGATATTGGACTGCGCAAATCTGATTGCTTGATCGTCCTGCATAAGCAATAGCAAGAATGGCTTCATTCGGGAGAGGCTTCCCTTGTGAATTAGTGTGAGCCCCAGAAGCTACAATTTTAAATAAATTCTGGTAGAAATAGTGTAAAACTCCACTAAGACTATAATGTTTTAGGCTGGTGTCTACGGGGCAGACTTGCGAGAGGACTAAGTGTTGATTCTTTTGTGCTCAACAAGAATACACTCTAGTTTGGCGAGTGAGAAAGACCAATTCATCTGCTCGTCCTCTTATTACTTACTTATGCCAAGCCTTATCACCTTGTCTTAATATTCGAATATTGTGGTAATGAAGATTTAGTGTGCGGCTTTTAAGCATAAACAGCCAACCAGATTGAACTTCATAATATGAGATCGCTTAAAATATTCGAAGAATGACGTTCTCTTTTGTTTGTCCACATGCTGTATTCGTGTATTAAAAACATATGCCTCTGAATATTTTATGTTAACGAGAATTTAGTTTTAAAAGGAAATTAATAGGCAACTGCACGTAGCTAAAGAGTTCGGGTGTTCGAGTCCTCGTCACTGTGAGGAGCAGCGTTTCAGAGTAACAATGCGCTAGCGGACTTGAGCATCACCGTTCAGTGCTCCCTGGTGCGACATTTGCCCGCCTTAATTCAGTCGTTTTGCTTCCATCCACCGCTAACTGATCTTAACAAGGGTGGATCAAACAGCTGAGGGATGCAGTCAAACACTCTAAGGCGGTTGCTAGCTGGCGCAGTTCTGGCTTCAGTCGTGATGTGAGCTTCCTTGATGCAAATCTTGAGGGAATGACCGCCAGCGCTTTCAGTCTCAGGACATGACGCCACGCTCTCATTAGTTTTAAACATTTTCAAACATATCGTTGATTTTATGGCATCGTTCAGTTCCAGTAAGTACTGTTTTCTGTGATTATTGTGAGAAGGCAATTATTCTTTCAGACATACGTTAACTGAGTTACACTGTAATTGTTTTTTCTCTACTCAATTGTAACGTGAATTGCTTTTGGTTGAATTGCGCATGTAATGCTATTTTGTGTAAGCCTTCATGACGATCAAATTATATCGGCTATCAGGTTTTGTTTCAATACTTTCGTGTGGTTACCTTTTTATGACATATTTTATATTCTCAACATATTGAAATAATTTACCTAACGGCATTTCATGCAGTGGGAAATGATAGAAATATTTCAGTTGAATTTTGTGCCTCTGTCACGTCATGTCTAAATTTCAGACTTATGTGCATAGGATGACACTCTGTTTGCGCCTTCTCCCTGGAGGACAAGAAAAATTCACACGTAAACTTGTTTATGCTGATAATTTAAACGAGCAACCGGGCTCGTTAGTCCGGCGCTCATCGTTGTGTCAATATTCTCCTGCATCGGGGGAATTGCCAACAACTGAGAATACAGGACAATAAATCCAGTTAATTTAAGCTGAGAATTTAGGTTGTAATTCTGGAGTTAGTTTTGACTAATGTTTTAGCCGTAAAGTAATTTCCTTCATGTATTTATGCTTTGAAAAGAGAACGTTACAGAATAGGACTATCGAGAAACACGGTGAATTCTTACCACTAACCTCTACTAATAACTAACCGAATACGTCTTAGTTTGAACAGACACATGACTAACCCCAAAATTTAACACTATCCGTCAGTGATAATGCATGTCCATCGCATCGTAATATGCTACCCATGGATATTCACTACCGTGTATTCATATTTGTTGATGATAGCGGCCTGTGGGTTTGTGCTGCTGCAGATCAAAGAATTGTCTGAGAATGACGTCTTCTGAGGCGTGCTTGATATCGCATTGAAACTATTTTTGATTTCTGTTTGACTTCATTTTAATTGATTTCATTAAATGTGTTACCTATGTATATCTTTAGTTTTTCCTATTACATGAGTTCAAATCCTATTAGGTTCTAGATTGAGTTCGTGTAGGATATCTTCTTTTCGTTCTAGTGGGTAAATATTTTCTAGATTGGTACTTTAACGCTGCAGGGCGAATGTAAGCCGGATGTTATTCCTTGAAAGCATTGCTTTCGAAAATTTATCGTGCAAAGCTTCTTGCTTTGCACCGCTGCCAACTAAAATGAACAAAGAAACTCGAGCCTTAAATAACTGTTTGCCTGAGCTGACTTCCGTGTTAACTTCATGAATGCAACGTGAGCTCTTTTAGAGCACCAAATTGTTGATATATTATGCTTCCCCTTGTGAGTTAGCAAAAATGTGATGCTACATCACGTTTTTACTCTACATTAACAGAACATTCACTAATTGTCTTATGGAGAGCAGTACTGGAACAATAATGTTCACTAAGAAACAAAAAATAATTTTTCTTCGCTATTAATAGTATAAAATAATATTACTATTTTGTTTGGACACGTGGCTGCCTCCAAATGAAAGCTCAAAAGTTTGATTTACATCCACAGTACGTTTAATGAACGTGCAAATTCGAATGTACAATGAGAAGTGATCTTAGAAAGTCACGGAAGGAACCAAGTAAAAAAATCAATCATTGAGAACATTCAGTTTCGTAGTTTTATCTTTGTTTTTCATGAGCCACTCTAAACTATTCCGTAAAAAAAGAAGTGTGTAACGAAAAGTGAACTCCATGTTGTAGGTTGTATAAGCTGCTAGCCAGTGAAAAACATCAGTGTAATTACTCAGCCACTAATTGATTCTGAATTCAGAATGATGGCCCGCGTAAATTATTTGGCATATTTAAAAAAATTAAACTGAAAAACGAAGGATGTATAAGAGAGCAAATTTTTGGACTTGGCTTAGAATTGGGTTTTCGTCCTTTTGCAGAAATTTTTTTAAATCTTCTCCATGGGATTTTTTAATTGTACTATTATTTCGTATAGTCCATTGATTTTGAAATTTTTAAGATACTAAAAAACGTGAGAATTTATTTGATTACTGATGAATACCTGAATATTCAATTGATTGCCGCAAAAAATGCGAGTTCGAGTTGAGGAAAAGTTGAGAATGTTCTCATAATTCTTAGCAGCGTAGCAACTGGAATATGAAATTGTGTGGTGTCTTTTCCTTCGTATATGCTTCCATTTTCCTAGTAAACTGAAAAAGAAATAGCTCCTGTCCTTAATGAGACTATTGTACATAATAAAAACAGCCAGTCTGTAGGATCTATTCAATTTTTGTTCATTTCATGCGTCTGATCTAATGCATGCTCACAAAGAAGTGTTGAACATTGAGTACTACAGAAATCTTCTTTCGCTAAGCCAAAGTTTCGTAACCAAGGCTTCAAATAGGCGTGCATTGAAATGTGTTTTCCTCATATTTTTTTGTATCACTGAAGAACTTGGAGTCAATTCACTGAAGTTAAAAAATCACGAGCTAATAACATGGGCATTGACGACTGCATCCTTAGATAAGGGAACCTTATTCAAATTGTTATTCAAGTTATGACGCTGCTCAAATTCATCAGGACAGTAAACATTTATTAAATGCAGTGTGCCGGCACTTGACCACTCTCTGAACTTGTGTGCTTGAGACTTCACTGCGGGCGACAAAACGTGCAAACAATATTGCGGGTACCGACGCACTCGACCTTAACCTCGAGGAGAATTTGAAGTTGAGGCTCTTGTATCCCGTGGGCCTTATTTGCATGGGACGACGGATGTTGACTGTCGAGATCGGCACTGCCTGAGTCCTGGCTTACCAGAACAGCGCAGTGCATTCCATTTGGCATGGAGGATCGGGAAGAATCTGCAGTCGGGGTCGCGATTATTTTGCAGGATTTGTATTATGATACACTGACAATAAGGACAGGTTCATATCCAGAGGTTAGATGATCAAATATTTTATTTGATACTATTTAATCTGGGATGATGGTCTCGTCACATTCCTTAAACCTTGCTGTGTTGCATCTTTCAATCGAAAGACTCCTGTATTCTATTTCAATAACCTCACTTGAGAATCGGCTGACTCTCTATATTTGTAATTATTTTTAGCTGCTGAGTGTTTTGGCCGTTACTTAGACTTAGCATTAATACTACAGCACTAATCGGTGCAGTGCACCTGATGCTCAGTGTTTTGCATGATACCCACGACTGCTAGCTGTGATTGTACCTTATTATCAAAGTGAGGAGTTTTTTTGCCGTATTCCTTTTTATTCACTTTGTCAGCTAGTTAATGAATGCACGGATGATTTTAGTCTGGGCTTGATTTCATAACGAAAGATTTTGTACTCGTGGACAATACGGCATTTTGTATTTATCACTTGCATTGCAGGTAAATGTGTAACTAAAAACATGTGATGTTTTACAATGCAGTTTATGGGCAGCGACGCTCTTTGTGGCAAAAAAGCTAACAAATAGTTTTCCTGCTTATAGTGTTTTAAGAGTTTAGGTTTTCAAACAGATATGTGTAGTTTTTTCCTTTGGGAACGAAAACATGCTAAGAGTTATTCAATCGAGCGTACCATTTCTTATATTATCATGCAACATATTTTTAAAAATAATATAAATCTAGAAGTCCAGATTAGTTTTGTTAAACAACATGCCTAACTTGAAACAAATGGAGCATATTTCAAAGAAGAAGTCCGTACAAATTAACCAGACTCAATGTTAATTACAGTTAACCCCGTCATAAAATATCAGGCACACTGATTTTTTCTGCGGTTCAGTTTGTCCACCAGTTTAGCCGTCTCCTCAGGTCAGAGCTTAGAATTTATTTTGGGAACTTCTGCAATAGCAATTAGGAGACGGCATAAATATCACAGTAACATACTGGACGTCCAACCATTTTTCTGCTTACGAAGTTGTTTCTTCCAGGTCGAAGTTCGTTCTAATTGCTGTGAGTTCACTGGTCTGTTGCTTTCAGTAGGAATGGCTTATCACTGTTACTCCTGGTAAGTACTGGGATCTCGAAGTCAAATACCTAGGAAATTTCAGTTGGATTAATTGTACTCTGCAAAACCGTTTATTTTAAGACTGTAAATTCTTATACAGGTTACTCTTGGTCTGGCTAATGAGCTGCCGCATATTATAGTACTTAAGAGAAAGCTCCCGAGTTCCCTTATTAAAGTGGCTTTAAATTGCCTCATCGTGGAAGTTCACAGTTAATGAAGCTTCCAAGCTCGTCTCTGCTTGCCCCAACTTGAGAAGAGAGACTTGAAATAGCAGTGCTTTTTTTCTCCAGCTTTCGTTTGTTGTATCTCCTTGCCAGTCATTACTGAGCTTAGGGCTTTATAGTATTTCAGCAGATCTAGTCTCAGAGTTGCTTGTGTTATCCGGAAGACGCCTTTCAGAGATTGCTATTTTCAAGAATGCAGTCTCTCTCTTTTTTTATCACCATTGTGTTTGGCATTCTTGTGAGATGCCAAGCGTGAACGTAGCTTTGTCTGCTTTGAATAATATATTCTAGCAGCAGTTAGCTATGAGAGATTAGTAGAATAGAATAGAATGAGGCTATAGGAACAAACCTTCTGGTCCATTCTTGGGTCGGATAATTTTACCCAAGTCCCATGCCGTATTTCTAGCCGCGTCAACCATGTCGGCAGCGGGATTCGAACCCGGGTCTTTCCGCTCGCAAGCAGATTCGCTCACCAGATTTCCATGCGTATAATTGCCTATAGAGGTCTTTGATAGGTTTATGGTGGGCCAAATTGATTTATTATACGTTATTCATATTTTTGCCTACCTTTGGAGGCTGAAGAAAGCGTTCTGTGTACTCAGGGAACTTGTGCTTTATAATCGCACATGAAACGACTTCACAGCTAAGAACATAGGCTGATCACTTGTGCCATACTCAAGTCCACTCTTAGTTGCTCGGGTTTATGAGGGAAAATAATGCTCTTTCTAATTATATTGACTCGTTACAAAAGAGTGAGAGCATCGAGCTGAGTCAGGGAATTAATTGCAGCTTGATGAAAGGTTATTTTTCTGCGCCACAAAAGACTTATTAATGAAAGTCATAAGTCTTTCTGTTAAGGTTTTCAAGTAAGTTTGATTTACTGAAAGATTAAGAGATCAAGGAGGGTGAGAGTATTTTTTACATACGTTAGTATTTATATAAACTGTTATTTCCTTATTTTGGATTCTCAAGTGCTACGTTTGCATTCCTATTTTCCGTGTGTTCTAGGGGGAAATCGCGTTGGGTGACCAACTCGCTCGAGAAATGTTAAACTCGATGCTTAGACCAGGCTGAACACTTGATCAACGAGAGAAGAAAAGAAACATTCCACTTCTACGTAGTAACAGCAAGGCCAATAAAGAGAAAGATGAGAAGCTTCTCATTCGGTATGATGTATACTTCTTTCTTAGAGCGACTACTCGCTGCAAAAGAAGAAAAAGAGCAGGGTGTATCATCATCATCATTGTGTTCTGAAGCTTAATTCTGTTTAGCGCGTAGATGAAAGTTATCAATTGCGTCTACGTGTATTACATGAATTAGAATCAGTCTGACTGAATATGAGCTGCGAGTTCTCGTACCATACCACCTTTAATGTGATTGTGTATTGCTGTTCCTATCATAAATTTTTCAATGATCGTTGGTGTGCTACTTCATAGATGGTACAGAATTCCCTTGTTTTCTATTCGTATATTTTTAACCATTTGATCTCAAGATTATTTTGTCCATGTAATAATGGCAATGATCGAGCGTTTGAAATGAATCATGGCGACATAATTACGTAGAGTAATATTACAGTTTTCAAAGGCGCTCTTATGAACAGTTTAAAACGATAAAACTATGGATTGACAAAGAATAATGGGAAGTTGTATGTGGAGGCAGTTGTAAATATTTGAGATCTCAAGGATATAGACGGTCATATTCAAGCCGGAACAGCTGAGTTCGATGGCGTATTATTGCCTTATTTTGGTATCAATGCACATCTCAAGCACATGAACTTGAAGTCGAGACTGCGTCCAGTAACGCTCACTTCAATGATACGCAGACGGATCTTTTCTTTTTCAGCCAGAATTCGAACGTGTGGGGAGTGTCCTTAGCCAGCAACTGTTTGTAGCGCTGTTTTGGGCACGTTATGGTGGTTTGAAAATGAGATAAAATGCCTTACAAGCAGGTAGGCAGTATTTTAAATTTCACGTTGTAGTTGAGGAAGAAGAGATGCATTTCCTGCGAACTCCAGCATGTGCATTATTGATCTTGGGCTCCACCTTTTCATATTTCTCGGGGCAAGGAGATCATTACAAATCTAATCTTCAATCTCGTTGGTCTTCAGGTGTCAAGAACGCAACATCAATCACAAAAATTTGTAATCAATTCGTTTCAAAGCATAAAGATTAAGTAAATCTAAGCATTACAACCCTCATCCATGCTAAAAATGAACTAAGCATTAGAGTCAGCAAGCATTGCGCAACTTCTTCGTAATTCTAAATGCATGGGCTGCATTTTATTTCTAGAATTGAGGAAGTTTCAAAAAAATGTGCTGCACCGAAGGGTAAGTAAAGTTTTTTAATATTCACGCCACTATTGCTGCATGTAATTGTGCTACTTTTAACAGGAGCAAGAAATGCAGTGTAGCTGCAGCGTGTTTGGAATGGCTACCATGAGGATGTCTCACTTCATGAACATAGAGGGCTGAGCGCAGTAGCAGCCTTTATGGTCTGTCCTTTGCTGCTGCTTTCGCTCACAATGTGGCGTTGTGTTCCTTGTTTGCTGGCAGTCGAGCGCTCAAACATGACCGAATAAATGCAAACATTCTCTTTGGGTCGAGTGTCGCCTGTCACTTCTGCTGAGGTGTGCTGGTCAACATTACTGAGCCACTACGTTATGTAAAAGACCTGTTTTTCGACTGAAATTAAACGATAACTTCATTCTAGATATATGTATTTCTGATGCTACTCCATCTTTGAGAGGTGGATCTTACTGGCCATGATTTTAAAATTTCTGTTGGACAACATTTACAGCCGATAGCATATTTAATCTGTTTGTGACATATAAGGTCCCTGCCATGTTCCAATATTTAGAAGTCTTTTTTACAATGTGCTAACACTTTTGTCCACTTAACATTATTTTATTATGACTTTTCCCAGCCCTTTTGTCTTCGTATTTATATCTTCTCTTATTTAGATTTTGTTTTCAACTGGAAAGATTTGTGTGGATTTTGCCTATTGGAGTTCTTTTTTAAAAAACTTTGTGAATCAGTTTTTTTAAGTTTGTTTAATATTTCCTCTATTCTCGTTTGAAATCTTTGTTAGCTAGCTAGTGTCCAAAGCAGGTGCATTTACTGCAAGTGTCGTTTCTATCTTCGTATTTTCCTCTCAATATCTTGACTTGTTGAAATACGTTATTTCTTTAATTAAATGAAGAACCAGGTAATAATATTTTATTTAATCCCGTGTTTCTCTTTCCTTCGTTAAAACTCAAATTTCTGCAAAAAATTTTCTATTCTACTTATTCTTCAGCTTTCCCTTGTTTTAATTTGAGTTGCTAAGTGCATGTCATTGTTGTGGTGATGTTGAGCTGCTTAATTTATTGCATCGTGTATAAATGCTCGTGTGATTAGTGTTATGTTCCGAGAAATTTCTTCCTCATTAAATCGGGATCCAATTTACGAACACGAATGTTAAAAATAATTCATTTAGAAGTATTTACTAGAAGCGATAAGTATGAGTATGCTGAATAATATTCTCATCGATTGCTCAGATTTTCTAGTTCAGAATATTTCCGTGAAATGCAGCCGTCATAACGCATTAAAACAACACCTAAACCTGAGGACTCTTTTCACTTGGGTGTGAGCGTAACTAAAGCAAGGCCTAATGGCATCCAACTCTCGACTGCCTACCTCAACTCTTGCAAAACTTGATAGACGGTGATACACTCGAGCGTCCGAGGATTTACCATCAGCAGGAGGATGCTTCACAGCGGCATCTTCATTAAGCAACTTAAACAGGTGTACGTGCAACCGTATTTACTGGTGCAGGTGTGCGTGCAACCGTATTTACTGGTCCAGGTGTGCGTGCGACTGTATCCTCGTGTACAGGTGTGCGTGCGACTGTATCCTCGTGTACAGGTGTGCGTGCGACTGTATCCTTTTGTGCAGGTGTGCGTGCGACTGTATCCTCTCGTGGGCAGGTGTGTGTGCTACTGTATCCTCGTGGGCATGTGTGCATTCTACTGTATCCTCGTGGGCAGGTGTGCGTGCTACTGTATCCTCGTGGGCAGCTGTGCATCCTACTGTATCCTTGTGGGCAGGTGTGCATGCTACTGTATCTTCGTGGGCAGGTATGCATGCTACTGTATCCTCTTGTGCAGGTGTGCGTGCGACTGTATCCTCTTGTGCAGGTGTGCGTGCGACTGTATCCTCTTGTGCAGGTGTGTGTGCGACTGTATCCTCGTGAGCAGGTGTGTGTGCGACTGTATCCTCGTGGGCAAGTGTGTGTGCGACTGTATCCTCGTGGGCAGGTGTGCGTGCGACTGTATCCTCGTGGGCAGGTGGGCGTGCGACTGTATCCTCGTGGGCAGGTGCGCATGCTACTGTATGTTCTCGTACTGCAGCTTTTTAATGTTTAGGGCTTGTGAGTTGTGCTGCCAGGTGCACTACTGCCCGTGCTCAGACGACTTCAATTTGCACATGCTGACATGAGAATGAACCTTCCTCACTAAATTCTCACATCTTCCGATAGTGCATCAAGTTCTTGAAAATTTTGAAGCATATAGTACCCTGCCTGATGATGGTAACTAGTTTTATTTATTGATTTTCTAGAAAACTTGACTACTCTGACCAATTTCTAGTTATGTAAACACCATACTTCATTATAGACGCATCAGACTTCCTGTCGCTTGTTAAAAAGATTTAGTGTGTAAATAAATATTTTCATGTAGTAACAGTTCTAAGTATTTGTTACCTCCTTGAAAATTTCATTTCTGTAAAATCAATTTTAGCTTTTTATGTGGTCATATTTTGCTTTAATATTGCCTTACATCATATTAACTCTCTGTACTCGAAGTAGTTTGGCAGAACATGTTCTTATTGCTGAATATTAATAAAAAAGCCAACCATGTGTCAATAGTTACGTGTAATTAAATAGAGTTCCAGTAATTGTGACGATTTAAAAATAAGGCATTTTTCGAGAGAAGGTGGCACCACGCACCAGAGCTTAACAGTATTTGATCGACGGTATAAAGTACCGAAAACATAAGCTTTTTGGATTAATTTACATACCTTTATCAGGAACAAGAACTATAACATTCAAACAGCCTTTTGAACAAAGTCATGCTTAAATGCTGTAAAAAATGAGGTCATAAAATCTTGAATGACGTATGATAAGATAAGAGACGAATTTGTGACATAGTTTTAAAGTAATATTCTCATTAAAGACATTCGTTTTTCGTACAAACTTAGCATTAACTTAGAAAATGGAGCTCCTGCGTCTCAGAATCATGAACTGTGTCACATCTGTGATGAGGTCTCCAATTTTTGGCTCAGAAGAGCTTCTTATTCCTGACATGCCACTCGTCACAAACTTCCTTATTTTCTCTAGGACCAACTTTATGCAAAATGAAGAGCGGGAGGTTAAATGCCCCAAAAATTTGATATCTTAGATGCTCAGATGATGACTCGTTTTCTTGAAGGTATCCTTCTTGCTTTTGACTACGAATAACTTAGTTTTCAAGCATGAGCTGTAATCTTTCTATCAGAGATCCTTGCTGATGTTTAACTTCTATTTAAGATGCACCAAAATCATTTTTCATTCATTGCCGTTCTGCGAGGAATATCTTACTGTGAGAGAAGAAGTAACGACGTCTGAAGCGTCTTCTGTGAGTACGCTCCATTTCTCGCTAACCTCTAAAGCTCGTCTTAACCCTCCAATTAACTTGGCGAGGTGAGGGTTGTTGTTCAGTGTCGTGGTAACATGGTGGTAGCTGGCAGTAATAGGGCAGAGATTTACCAGCAACACCTTAGGATTGAAATGTGTATACTCTTCTGACGATAAAATTAAACTCCTCTTTATTTACAACAATTGCTGCGTTGACTAAACTTTTGAGTAGTTCTTTATCCAAGGATTTTTTATAAACGGTTTGTATGTATATTCTCCATCGCGTAAGAATAAACCTCCATTTTCTCACCTATAGATGGTCCGATAAAACTGCTATATATGTTTTCACTCCACCAACAATGTCGTTAGGATGCAAGCCACGGAGGTACAGATAAGACTCTTGATAATTAGTCACAATTCATGGAAATAATGTGTCACACACTTATTACGGTGAACGTTTTCAGTACAAAGCCAGTTTTCATTTCCAACATGGGTCAATTTAAAAGGGTTCAGATTTAAGGAAGAAGACTAAACCTTTGATGATTACCTTTGATGATTATCCTATGTTGATTATCGTATGTTGATTATCGTATGTTGATTATCGTATGATGATTATCCTATGATGATTATCCTATGAGAATTATCCTATGAGGATTATTCTATGATGATTATCCTATGATGATTATCCTATGATAATTACCCTATGTTGATTATTCTATGAGGATTATCCTATGATGATTATCCATGAAAAATGCCGACGACGTTCACGTTGGATGAAAGAAAATCCTATTTTGCGCTCAAGTGCTTATTTTAAGGCTCTAAAAACTTTTGTATAATCCAAATCATTTGAGACTCTAATACTGTCAGTGTAGACTTGACTCAGAGTTCAGCTTCCCCGAAAACTGTAACTTGGAGAATTTTTTATTTTTCAAAAACTGTTCTTAAAATAGCCAATAACATCTTCGAAGATCATGAAAGTTTCAGAAGTTTTCATTTCTGAAAAAGTCTTTCGAACCATATTTTTTTATCGGGCTCTATCGAAGGCTGTGTGCAAATTTATATTTTTTCTTTCAGATAAACTTGTCCTTTTACCAAACATTTTTTCCATTTAAAAGCATGACTTACGAACTTGTGCTCAATTGTTCATGCCCATCAAAAGTCGCAACTTATGGCCAGAAGTTGAGTCTTGAGTACGGCGCCTTTCAGCAACAACAGCTGCTCTTCACTGGAGAATGGCACATTATCAAATGCATAATATATGCACTAATCCCCGCGTGAATCAAGTCTTCGTGTTTTTTGTGCAGCTTGTTTATGTTATGCATGTTTTTTTCGCTCTTTTTTTTGTTCAAAATTACTAACCGTGAGAGAACACTTTAAATTTTCGCTTGTAACGCTAGATTTTTTTGGAATAGATGCATCATTCTTCCAAGTACAACATGCTTTTTTAGTGTTGTGGTATATTTAAAGTTTAAATATTCACCTTTGTGTACGTATGTCATTCGCTTTCTTTTCATGTATTACTTCAATTTCGTTCGCAAACAAAGTTGAAAATGAAGTCGTTAAATAACTACACAATTTTTCTATTCATGAAATACATTTCCCTGGTATTTTGAGTTGTGCAGTCAGTCTTTACGGAATACATTTCGTTACGAAACATGCCTCCCACCCTATGACTGAAAACTGTAAAATATTTTAAATTAATTGAAACTTAGCATTGAAATTTAATAAAATTTATTGAATCGCCTTCCAGTCAGACAACTTGGCTAGAATTTGAACGATTCGTTAGAGTATTGGTTTAAAAGCTGGGCTGCTAAAGGACAGTCCCAGTCCAAGGTGCATCGTTATTTTTTAGGTAAGCTCGGGGCCCATCGCAGCCCTGTGATAATGTCTGTTTTTAAACAACCGGTAAAAATCCAAACATTTTCAAACGTGCGACTTACAAGATACAAAATTGCACATGTTTTGTAAAGTTGCTCTGTAGTTAATTATGAATCTCACCGGATGCCAGTATCAATCATTCTTCTTTCCGATGATCGGTAGCAAGTCACTAGATATTGTATGTTATAAACCAGGTGAGACGTCATACATGATGCTTAGCTGGTAGCCCGTCGAGTGTCAACAGGGTTATGAAAGCAAAGTTCTTTGCTCCTCTCATGGTCTTAGGGATGCTCTTTACAGTACAGTCTTCAGTCCGCTCCGTGCTTCTTCAGGAGTATTATTGTTGCTTAGTGGGGTGGAGAGTTTTACAGCCATTTCCCTACGCAGCGTCTCGCGTGTGTCCCGGTTTCGTAGAGCATCCATGTTAACAGACTTCACAGCTCCTGTTCTCTCTCGTCCACCCTGCCTGGGTGGCACTGCAATAAAAGTTTTGATGATGATTAGGCAGTGGTCAGACCACTTAATGGTGCTGAGCACAGCTCTTGCGAGGGGAAAGTTGTTCCTTTGCTGCACCATAGCCTTAGTTTATCAAGGGTCAGTGGTACGATCTCGGATGCATTCATGAAGTAATTCCACTTTGCTTCTATTCAAACATAGTGTGCATTACTAGTAACTCATGTCTCACACCGGTCTTAAGAAGAAGTTGTCCATTACATAGAGTTCATCACTACCGACTCCATGCGTACCCAACACTTGCTCCCATAGCTCGTGTTCCTCACCAACTCGGGCGTTGAAGTCCCCATGTACCAAGAACTTGTCTGTGCGAGACGCAGAGGTTACGAGATACGATAGCCCTTCACAAATCGTTCCTTTATTCACTCTGATTTGGCCATGGTAGGACATGGCCTACCAGCCCTGCTATAGCCACTATTCAAGTCTGTTATCTAACCGAACCGAGAAGATGGTGTAACCTGTGTCACCCTCCGTCATCTGCGACTCCCCAGAAAGTCTGATTTCGCGATGAGACGCGAAAAAAATATTATTGTGCTTGAAAGTGTAAGAAAGTAGTGCAGATCCACGCTCTATATTTTGATTACCATTGATCACCATTGATCACCATTGATCAGTGTGCATACTTTCCACACACCAAATTTGTACTTTCTTTCACACTTTTTTTCACCGCTGTATTTATGTGGTAGCTCGGCTGCGGCCAGCCGGTAAGCTCAGATTTAGGTTAAGCTTTTTTAGGCCACCTTTCCTCTTTCTTTAGCTCCCCAACTTCGGGAAACAAGCCACCCGTAAAAACTGTTACTTCGTCATTCTGACAAGACACGAATTTCACGACAGTCCCCTGGTGAAAAGCGACCATCTCACCGAAGATGCCTTACTTGCAGGATTGATGTTAGAAACTACAAGCGATACATCACACCTGCTCCCACTGCCTCACCCAATCATTCCAGGATTCCTAGTCTTTTCAACAGGCCTGCACAAGTTAATGACTGTGGTTTGTGTAGCACCTCTGACACTCCTCTCGATTACAGGAGAAGTCTCACCAGAGAGAATGAGATGAAAGTCACAGCCTGTAGCCTGCAGCCTTGCACTTTAACTGCATCTCTGAGTTCGACCGTTACAGATGCAGGTTGTGGTGTACGAGTACCATAGTACCACAATGAGACAAAGCCTTTGTGGTGTCCAGTGTGACCAGTTTTTATGCCTGGATTTGCTCTCGTAGCCGTTATCACGAAACTGCGAGCACAACTCGTTGATACATATAAATATCTCAACGGCTTTCACGATGTTACCCTAGAAGGGATTTTCGACAGAGACGATAACGGGCGTAAGAAATATGGGCCAAAAACTTATATTCCCTCCGCCGGAAATATTTGCTACACAAGGAGAAAACTCTCCGCATTTTACTGTCTTTAACGAACTTCTGTTTTGAGTGCAGTAGACGACTGTGCATAGTGTGTTGAACACAAATTTTAACCTTTAATAAATAATAGGGCAAAAGTTAATATAACTTGGTCTTTTTCCTCTTTTAGATAATATTTAAAAGTTTTTAAATTACCCATAGGATATGGCAAATGAAGATGATACTAATATGATAGAAAGTGCACATATAACCGAAAGACAAAAGATTTGACAGATTCTGAGAGAAGAGCAGTATTGCAGGCACTTCTTGGGAGATCTACAGAGATTGAAATTGTTAACCAGCCTCCAAACAGTCCAGACCTGAATGTACTTGACTTCGGCTATTTCAATTCAATCTAATCCTTTCAACATCAAAAAGCACCACGTAACGTTGATGAATTAACTGAAGCAGTGACAGATTGCTATGAGGAATTACAGAAATCAAAATTAAACATTTTCCTCACTTTGCAGTAGTCAATGGAACAGGTTATTTTTACTGCCGGTGGCAACAATTACAGGCTTCAACATCTGTCGAAAGTACAACTAGAACGAAAATAAATTATTCCAAATTCAATTCAGACCTCAGAAAAATTGAAGATTAAATTAACATGTATTGAGTAAATATAGAGGCAAACATGTAGAGGCAATGTAGAGGCTATGTACAGTTTGTCTTTTGTTATTTATCTTATTAAAAATATCATTCATTGATGTTTATACATTATTAATTGTATTTCAATTTAATGTACTGTATTACAAAATAAAGTTCATCTTTTTGTTAAAACCAGTAGTTTTGTAAATATCCTTTCTAAAAGGTTTACAATTGTTTGGAGCAAATATTTCCGACCAATTTCAACACTGATATGGACCAACTATTTCCGACCGGAGGGAGTAGTAAGAAACTTCAGGAGATTCCAGGATCCCAATTTTTACCAGCTGAAATTGTCGAAGTCTGCTATCAGGTGCCTGCAAATATCGTTTCTGCTGGTATTATGGATGCATCAAAAAACGTAACAAATATTGGATAAGGAACCCTGCATATTATTATTGTGCCTGTTGAGTACAACGAACACGCACTCATTGTCTTACTGCATACTACCAGTCATACAAATATCATACTCCACGAGCCCTGTAATCAATGAGCACCACGAGTCCTATAATTATTGTGAATAGCGAGTCATTGTTATTGTGTACCACGAGTTCTATATAATTTTGGGAATAAAATGACCCACATCAGTGTGTTCTACGAATCTTGTACTTTGTGAACCCTAAATCATGTACCTATGACTCGACAAATTATGTACCCAATATTTACAGAGAATAGTGTGATAGTTGTTTACCGCGAGGCATGTTATAATTTTGTATAGAGCGTTGTATAACCATTGCGCACCGCGTCATATTTTTGTGTACAGCGAGTCATATTTATATGCACAGGGAGTCATATAACTATTGTGTATTGCGAGGCGTGTAATTATTGCTCACTGGGACCCCACTTCACCGGGTAACATACCTATGACAGGCTAAGGAGTGTTATCAGTGCCCGAACCGAATGCACACACATGAGTAGTTTGCTTGAGTTGCGATGGCGTGGTGATAATTGAGATCTACTAGTGTGCAGTGGCAGCTGTGGCGACTGGACAAACGCCGTTACAGGACCCTTCGCAGACAATTTGTAGCTGTCCTCGGCAGGATAATTTGTCTCCAATAGCAGACAAGAAAGTGCCCAAGTTCAATTTCTAGATCTTCTCCCAGGTCTTCAAATGATGACTTGTGGATGGACGGGAAAATAATCTCGGCATGAACGAAAGCGCCAGGGAACAGGAATACTTTCTAATCCTTGTGTTAGTGAATACGTTTTTCCAATAGTGGAATGGTTAGAATTTGTTTAGGATTCATATGATTATTTGCCTTCCCTGAACGAAACAAGGCTTTGCAGTTATATAGTTTGTCATAGTCATCTTACGTCTTGCATATTTTCCCAGCATTTTTCTTCTTCTTTTTCATCATTAGATGTATTTTTATTCTGTGTCCACTGCCCCTCATTTTCACACTTACTCTGTAGGGCGTTACATGAAGCTGTCCTTTAGGACCGTCAGGGCACCAATTGTACGTGATTTTGATTCAGCTCGACTGAAGTTAATTCATTGTTTCAATTCTAAAGGATTCTCTAGATTCTTTAAAATCGATTCATTATACCTATGAACTGCATCATAATTAACGGGATTTGGACTTGCCCGGTTTGATTGTTACGACTTTTTTGCGCTAAACTTTCCAAGAAATCTCAAACTGTGTACGCGTTACTCTGCAACGTACGTAGAGTTTGACGATCACTTCTACCTGCAACTGAGTTGTGTTCACACCGTAAACGTTGGAGACATTTTTGCATTAAATTTAGATCAATTGTCATTGTGCTAACTATAGAGATTACAATTAAAGTGGCTGAGTTTTTTTTCAATGTTTGAAAACACAGAATATGACCCAAGAACGAGAGCAACATTGTTGGTCCTAATCTTTAAACGCAGTGGAGCAATTTTAGCTTGAGGAATGCAATTCATTATACATATATTGTATTTCATTAAAGAAATTTACAATCTAGCTCTTTATAAGCCGTTTTAGCCTGGCGATGTCTTCAGATGAACGTATTGATTAATTCTATTGAAAATGTTTTCGAAATAACACCATGCAAGTGTTTCTTTAAAGGCACTGAAATTTGATGCAAGGTATCATCTCACAACTACACGGACAAAAATATTCAATAGCAGTATAAACGTAAGAACTGAGAATTTAGCACGCACTACTAATATTGTATGATAGTTTGTAGACCTATCAAGATTAGACTTACTTGTGGTGTTCAAATTTAACTTATTTTGACTTGCGATACCGTACTTGTAAAGAACATAAAATGACACAATATTTGTATGTCTGAGCTATACCTGTCTTTTAAGCCTTTAGTAGTTTCAGAATGATATCAGTGAGATATTCTACCAAAGTGGTACAAATTCTCCGCCTGAGTCAAGTTAGTTATCGAAACTGGCTGACATCACAACCAATTCGAGATACGATTTCCAACCAGTAAAAACCTTTTTTTTGCGTAGCATTATTTGATTTTACAAAATCAGGATGCCAAAATTGTTTTCCATGTATTAACACGTTTGTTGCGATGCGACCCACCGGTGGGTCACTTAGGTTAGGTTCTGTAATTTTTTCAGATCCTTCTACCTTTATCTTTTTCTCTTATTGGTTCCTGAATGACCTCGTTTATATAAGCGATCATGACAAGCATGACTTATTGTAGGGCCTTTCGATTGAGCGAGCTTAAGTCAACTTTCTCATTGCGTTAGAACCGTATTTTCCTGCATTACTTTTCTAAAACGCACCTTCAGTATTACCACGTTTGTTGCGATTCCCTGATTGGTGTAAAACTTCACTTTGTACGCATAGTCACTAGAAGGATCTGAAAAAATTACAGAACCTAACCTAAGTGACCCACCGGTGGGTCGCATCGCAACAAACGTGTTAATGTTCAGTGATTCCTCCATCCCGTAATTGTACATTCTGATTCGTGGTTGAGAAATTGTGTTTACTTTTTTATTACACGATTTGTAATGTTGACAAATATTCCGTAGTCAAGCATGATGCAGACTTTCATAAAGAACTTTATTGCTCAGAAAACACCCTTTTTTAGACGTAATTCATTACTGAAAAACTGTTAATACAAATTGTTATTCAACGTGCTGCAACCTATTGCTGGATTATTGCAAATAGATCGACACTTGTTTTCTTGCCAATATGATGCATGAGCGTAAAGCAGCAGCCATAAAGCGAATAAATTAATTATCTGGATTTTGAGCTGCTTCCCTAATGAGTCTGTTGATAACATACATAATTAATCATAGCTTATCGTTCTGCCAACTGTACATGTGAACTTTACAAAAGAAATAATAAACCAGTCAATACGAGTATCTTCATTAATTTCAAGATCAATCAATTTGCTAATTCAGAACACGATCAATTGAATAGGATTAGCTGAGGCTTTTCCTTCAAAGCGTACAGCTTCATACTGTAGTGGCTTAGTCACCTCTTAACGCGACTCAGCCTCCTCGTATTTTCTCCAACATCTAGTGGCTTAGTCACCCCTCAATGCAAATCTCCATTTACGTCATTTCTAATTTAGTTACCGCTAGATTCCAATGTCCGCCAAAGTGTTCAGTAATTGTAAGTCGTACCAATGTAACGTTTAGCAATAAGTGAGTTTCACCTTCTACTCGGTTTTACAACCCTATACGCTTGAGTAGAAGCTTATGTAAGACCGTTACCGTAACAGGCCATAACTGGAGATCTTAAGCCCTAACCGACTCACAGGGCGTCTACCTCGAGTAGACGTAAGGCACGATCTCAAGACGGTCATCTTAACGGAACCACACGGCGCAGGTAGCACACCAAAAGTCTTACAATACCATTGCATCTAGCAGCAATCAAACGCGATTGCAGAATCTGGAAGTCAGTCGCGGGAGCTCGAGTCTATTGATGTTCTGTGCTCTCTTCTCTTTCCTAGTAGCTAAGTACGTTCTAAGATGCGCTCAATTTCAAACGAAATATGTTCCATCTCTGAAATAACCGAATCCTAACTCGAGAATTTTGAAAACTATGCCAGCGTATTATATTTTTAGCGTGAAGGAATTTTATCAGCTTATATACGACTTCCTCCTCTTGAAGCATCTTCCGTTTTGATCAAAAGTAAAACCTCAGTGGTAAATTATCCCACTAAGATTACATACATCACTATGCCTGGAATGGATCAATGTCAAAATGAGGAAAGCCTTCTAATTTCCCGTTGCAGAGGCTAACATAAGAATCTGACATTCAATTAGTTCATTCTGTGTGTAAGCACAAGTTAATCAGTATTATCGGCTAACAGATCAAGAAAGTTCTTGCTAAGCTGGATCTGAGAAGGGCATATTCTCATCATGATGTCTTTCCCTAAACAGATTCCATAGCTCAAGTTGTACGAGTTTCTTGGCGTACTGTTTTTTTTAAACTCCGCTCTACACGAGCGGGACCTGTGTTTCAAGAATAAACATTATTGTCCTCATCTGACATCTTGAGGAAAAGTCTGAATTTGTTCCTCTCAGCAGCCACTTGGTCTGTGGAGATCTGAGATCAGTATGTAGATTTTAGTGAACTTCTATGCTATACGTGCAAACAATTTCGTGTCCCTTTACTGGTCAGTGACATTGATTTCCTTATGTTAAATTCCTCTCATAACTTGTTAAGCCTGACTATTTAGAAGTGTTTCCATTTGGACTTCTGTTGTTTATCGATATGTATGTTTGGATACTTCCTAGTAAAAGATTATTGTAAAATTTATTTGTTACAGTTGTGTGGTTGCTATAGTCCTGTGTAATAGAGTAATAGAGACAATAAGTAAATTAAATCTTTGTTGTAAAGTAAAAGTCGAAAAATCTGATAGTAAAGTCTGATAATAAGCAAGAAAACAGAGAAACTGAATCTTCTCAAAACTTTGTTATGCTCTGTGAAGAAATGATTTTCCATGCCGCGTTATTTACTGTCACCGACAAAGCAAGAAACGTTTTGTGATACCTAAGCAAATTTTTCTCAATCGGTTCCTCTGCAGTGACCAAATTTAGTCACTCAGAAAAAGTGAAACTCTTACACGCTATCCCGACCTGCACACATGCAAATTGGTACTCATTTTTATTCATGTTTTCATTTTATTTTACGTCTTAAAGACTTTCTGTTTGGAAGTTTTTGAAGTGAAACATAATTTCATAGAGTAAAAATGATACAGGTAGGAAGACATGTCGTTTAAACGCTGATAGATTTTTGGAATGCTGTTTTTACCCAAAAATTTTCGCATAAGCTGTATTGTATGTACATGTTTCTTGTAGCACAACTCTAACTTTTATGATGTTTTTTAAACAACATTTCTGCCGCTCCTAAACTGGCTTATCCAGTCATAACCCCAATCCAGCTTATCCACCATTAGACTCATTCTTATGGCTTCGTGTGTGTCTATTGGTGGGTTTTGCTAATTTTTGTAGTTGCAATTTACGGCGCATTTTAACATACGTTTCTCAACTGCATTGACTGTGCCGTCGAGATTAAGCTCACGTTTTCAAGAGAGCACTAGACGGTAAACAAGTCAGACTATGCATAATACAATAGTGTAGAGCATTCATAATGACGGCACGTGGTCGTTGAATCCCAATTTCAAAGTGTTCCTATTAAAAGATTCTTGTCTGTTACTTTGCTACGAATTCTTAATGCCAGTCAAAATGCTTCTGTCAGATTTTTGGTTGCATTTTTTCAGTCATAAAATTAAAAACTGAAGTAGGCATATAGGAAATTACGATGAATTTTATTCACCCATTTTGGGTAGATTGAACTATTAAGTTAGATGACACGAATTTTAAGTTATTCAATGTTAAAAGTAAAAACAGATATACTTTTTCAATACCTAATACCCGATAATTTTAGGTATGGGCATTATCTTGAATTAAAACGTAGTAATTTGCACTCAAAGGAAATTATGAACAGCAGTATGCCATTTAAGAGAGCGTATAAGGTGAGTCATCATTGTACCTGTCTGTCTTTCTTTACACACCTTATAATAAGGCGTGAATAGACTATATAATGTATCGATAGCAAAAAATTCCTTCACTATGCAACTCTGGCATCCCTGCCACAAAATCTGATGGCATAATGCCACCAAACTCGCTATCTTACTCAGCTAAGAGAGATCTGCCTATTTAAAAGCCTGTACACTACTCCATTGAGTGATGTCAGGATGAATGTTTCATGTCATTGACTTGGAAAGACATTTTCTGCATTTCTTATACCCAGAGTACTATAAATAAAAATCAGTTATTGTCTTCTCTTTAAAAATGCTGCAATTGCTGCACTCTCGTTACTGCTCATGAGGTCGTAAAGCGTGAGCCAGTGTGTACGTACAGTAGCTAGGCTCCCAGGTTGCCGAGAGCCCAATACATAACCATACCAGTCTTGCAAACAATCGATAGTCGGTCATAAATGAGATATTGCTCAGCGGAAATCTATCCATGTGATGGGGGGCGAATTATTTATGTCATCATGAAGTACAATGTCAAAGGTATGGAAAAACAAGCACCTTACGATAATTGTCTACTTTGTTGCACAATAATATTAGTTTTCATGGATAGCATTTTCTCCTAGTAATTATCTCGTAAAGTATTATAGCTACGTGATGTCGTGTAGACTAATTTTTATCTCGTACTGCTCTGCGCAGAGTTGCCGTTGGGTATGTGAAGGGAAACTAAATAAGGACAGGAATATGCCCATAAGTGATTTATGTTCTATTCCAGAGAATTACTCCTGTTCTTTTTCTGAAGTTTAAATTTTGGGATTATTTCTTACTAGTGAGATCGAGTACATGCCCTTCATTAAGCGAATAATATTTTTTCTTCTTGACATGTTGAAATAGGTTTCAAAATGATTTTTCCATTAGATAGGAACACCTATTCAACCTAAGTTACAACAGTTCCTTATTTAGGAGTCAGCAGGCAACAACTGGCATACTGGAACGCAGCAAAAAAGTTTAACACGTTGACTCCGAAGTGGTACGTATGTGTACCACTGAGGTTAGGTTCTGTGATTTTTTCAGATCCTTCTAGTGACTATGCGTACAAAGTGAAGATTTGCACCAGTCAGGCAATCGGAGGCAACGTGTTAAGCATGTGCATTAAACTATCTCCTTCCACTGTGCGCAGTGGGACCGCTTAACGTCACTATTGTGCGCAGGAGAGGTCATTCTTGGTCGGATTCTTATGAGACATACCTCATACTCTACAGTCGAGGGGTGTACTCCATACTTATTGTGTACTCCATACTTATTGTGTACTCCATACTTATTGGTGTACTCCATACTTATTGTGTACTCCATACTTATTGTGTACTCCATACTTATTGTGTACTCCATACTTATTGTGTACTCCATACTTATTGTGTACTCCACTCTTATTGTGTACTCCATACTTATGGGTATACACTATACTCACGAGTATACTGTATACTCAGGGGTATACACTATACTCAAGAGTATACACTATACTCAGGGGTATACACTATACTCAAGAGTATACACTATACTCAGGAGTATACACTATACTTAGGAGTATACACTATACTCAGGGGTATACACTATACTCAGGAGTATACAGTATACTCAGGAGTATACATTATACTCAGGAGTATACAGTATACTCAGGAGTATACATTATACTCAGGAGTATACAGTATACTCAGGAGTATACATTATACTCAGGAGTATACAGTATACTCAGGGGTATACTGTATACGCAGCACTGTGTTGCAGCTGATAATTTGCACTCACAGCAGTCAATTGGAGTGCATAGCTTTCAGTGCACTACCTCACAATGCCTAGCAATAAATGGGAACTGGAAAGTGGGCCTTCCAATTCTTTTTCCTTACATGACGAGACTCGACCAATTGCATCCAGTAATTGCCAATAGTATTGTTATGCTTGAAAGTACATGATATCCATGCTCGTTTGAATGATCTTTTTTGATGCGGTCTGTATAAGTATAGACTACACTGTCGACGTATATGATACAATAACCGAATAAAGCAACGTGGATCTATATTTGCATGAGATACAAAAAATAAGTTGAAAGCATCAACTTTTACACGCAGGCACGTCATAATGCAACATTAAACGGTTATTTTTACATTGTAATTTTACTTTATATCAGTTCCAGACTGTAACCGAAATCTATTCATGAGTGCAATTTTGCGAACACGCTAACCATCGCGATAAAAGCGCAGAAGCTTTGTCATGCTGTCTGTTTTACAATATGTATATGCAATAACTAATGTTATAGGTCTATATGATACATTTTATTACGTAGGAGAGGATGCTTTTGAACTCATTCACTACCTAGCATCTTCACGTAGGTTTGTGAAGCAGGTGCTTGTTTTTATACTGTACAAAAATTCAATGTGCTTTGGTCTTTAGATTGATAAATTTAATAACTTATTTTAAGTTTCCTGCTTCATTGAAGAGTTTTCTCAAGAAATCTCATGCGTCACACGCTGGAATCGCAGGATTCTGGCGTGCGATGAGGGTCTTAATTCCTGCTCAGGCCACGGAAATGATGCCGGCGATTGGCCAGCTCAAGTGATCCCTGCCACGGCAAGCTGGCAGCCAGCAACTTAGTATTCTTCAGCGCTACAAAATTGCGTTACAGTACACGCATAAACCCGCGGCTTGTAGCACTGGATTTTAAAATGTCGTAGAAGTTTAATGTAAGTAGTACAATGTTTTTCTTAGGAGAAAAATTTAGTCAATCTAAGTTCATAGCACTGTTTACAATGCAAGTGTGAGATTCCTTCGTTTTATGCTCCGCATGGCAAGTTTACCGAGTTTTAAGTGTTAAAATTTTGCTGCATGGTGCGACAATAAAATTGACTTGAGCATAATGTTTTCAAAGTTTTGTAGTGTGAAGTTAGTGAAGTTTTTTTACCGAATGACGCTTCAATTTCTTTTGAAAATGTGAATAACAAATTGATGTTTATGCTCACGAATAATTACTGAGATTTTTAACTTTATATCAATAGCACTTCTTAGTTTGAAGAAATTCCCCATAGGAAACACATTTAAATTCATTTAATTCGTTATTTATTCAAATTTGGTACTTCTTTTGAGAGTATGCTGCCAAAACTATTTTTTTTGTAGGAGATATTAGGTACATAACGGCAGCCTCAGCGTTGAATATGACTATAAAATATCTTTCCTCTTCTTTTTCCATAGGGTTTTGTTGTATTTACCACTCTTACTGTTTTTATATGCTTGCGTCTCCCCGACAGAACGTAGTCCAAGTTTTGTAGCAAGGTGTACGTTTAAACTACCTATGTGATGGTCTAATATTGTTCTATAATCTCTAGAACAATTTTATTGAAACTAAGAATGTTTAATAGCTTCCCACAACTCGTTTACTTCTCAAATAACCTGAATACAAAGTGCTATAATTTCATGTATTCTTTTAGAGGCATTGATACGACATCTGAGGCTCATTACTTTTCATTCAGTGTTTGGATTCTTTCTGGAGTCTGCTAAAGAAGAATTTGTTTCGACATTATTTGCTGGATTTTACGCCCCGCAGAGTATTTTGAATCTCCATTCGAGGAAAAACCTAGAATGCAGATTGCAAAATCAGAATACAGCTGATAATGGGTGTGTCCATAAGCATGCTTTAATACCACTCTTCGGGGAAGACTCTGGTCCCCACCGCTGAGTGTGCAGCGTTTGTTGCAATATTCTGTAGTAAGAACGGTCTTAGCCGCCAGATTAGCTCGGTTTAGCCATTTGTTTTTACAGAAGTAACCTGTAAGCAATGCTACTGTGCTTCATCACGAATAGACTTTTCACTGTTCAAGTATACTTCGTTTTTCTTTACTTGAACTCTACTGGACTCGCAGCTACTCTCATTTTTGTACAGCAACCTTGGGTACACCCTATATTCTCTCAGTAAATGCTCAACGTTTCTCGTCTTCAAATAAAATGATGTACCATTGATACAGTTTTTAAACTTCCAAGATTCTTGTCCATTGTAAGTTGCTCAAGTTATAAGGTAAGGCATAAATATTGTAAGAAATCAAAAAGAATTTATTGAAAGAAGACATTTATTTCAAATTCTAACTCGAACAAATAGTAAGTAATTTACTTATCTACGACTACAAAAAAAATTCAAAATGCTTCCTTTTTTCTGTCGCTACTTTGTGAAATCTTTTAGGAAAGACTTTAATGGTTGTGCGAACTACTTCAAACGTTATTTTCTCCCAGCAGTCATTCAATTTTGACTTCAGAACTTTTATACTCTGGCAAGGAGGAGGTCAATTGCTTTTTTTTATTAACATTATGTTGAGTTTTAGGTTCCTCCCTAGTTTGAATATTTCAGATTTACTCAGTCATTTTTCATCTTTCTCCATAATGAACTTTCGCATCAATTAACGAACAATGTCAGTAGTTAATAGCTAGTTGTTTTGCAGAAAATTAGGTATATCCTTGATAATTAAGTTAATAAAATTACATTGGGTAATATTTGCAAAATAATTATTAAAATTAATTTGGAAACTTCTAACAGGAATTATACCTTGCTCTGTATTGTGCTTTTCAGTTTACGCCTAGTAGTAGACCAAAGACCTTAATTTTAAAAGTTTTAAGACTAAAACACGCCATTGTTTCATGCCTGGGACTTTCAGCCGGTCTCAACAGTCAGCTATTTATTTGGAACTGAGGGAAGCTGGAGAAACTTGTAGGAGCTTGGAGAAGCATGGAGAAGCTTGGAGAAGCTTGGAAAAGCTTGGAAAAGCTTGGAGAAGCTTGGAGAAGCTTGGAGAAGCTTGGAGAAGCTTGGAGAAGCTTGTAGGATTTTGGAGAAGCTTGTAGGATTTTGGAGAAGCTTGTAGGATTTTGGAGAAGCTTGGAGAAGCTTGGAGAAGCTTGGAGAAGCTTGGAGAAGCTTGAAAAATCTTAGAAAAGCTAAGAAAAGCTTGGAGAAGCTAGAAAAAGCTTGGAGAAGCTTGAAGAAGCTTAAAAAAGCGTAAAGAAGCTTGGAAAAGTTTGGAAAAGCTTGGCAAAGCTCAGAGAAGCTAGGAAAAACTTGGAGAAGCACTATCATGCTTCACTCGTTGAATATCAGCCGCCTAAACAAAAGAATTTTCAACTCCTACCCCATTAAGCTTTATTTATATTTTTTTATTATATTGACATACAGTTGATTTAATTTGGTTGCGTACTAACGCAATATGTATTATTTTACCATCTGTAAATTACAAAAGCAATTTCTGGCAATGTTAACTGATGTTAATTTTTTAAAATTCTTAAATTAGAGAAAATTTGTTCAACCTGGAAAAATAGCTAAACTAAAACCCATATACATAGAAGAAGTACTACTCAAATTACTTTGTTCTGAATTATAATTATCACGCAATAGAATTGTAAAATGCAGGTTTTTAAAGGAGGCATGAATTTTGTGCGGGAAGTAATTAACACTGAATTTCACGAGGAAATTTGAAATACCAAGCTAATGAAAGTTTAAATACCAAGGAATTAAAGCTACTGAAAGAAGCTCATCTATACGTAAAATTTATTTGTGCGAGACTGAGCAGTGTGTGAAGCAGCCTGATGCAGTGGTGCGCCGACGTAAGACAATCCTCCAAAAAATATTTACTGCAGGTCATCAAAAGAACTGTCGTTATATGACGATATTAGGGGATGGTATCTTGTCGTTGGGACAGTGGTGCCCTTCAGTCATCATCTAGAATGAAATTTGTGCACTTACTGAGTGTTGTGTGATTGCAAGTATTCATGTCATTGGTTAAATGGTGTGTTTACAATTATGACTCGGACGCCTGATTTCTGCTGTTAGCCTCGATTTTGAAGTTTTGACTTTGTTGCCTGATATTTTTGAACATCAAGTGAAAGGCTTCAACCCTAACCGAAAAAACAGAGACATGCGGATCTTTCGACTCGATTTACGTAGAATTTACAAGACCGACCTTCAGTCGTCACGAAACATTTTACTGTAGCAACGCGTAACATTTGATAGGCAGTCTTTCTTTCATTGAGAAAAGCTGTTTCTTTGAATTATCTTTTTGTTGTGAATGAATTTTACAGTAGAGCTTTCAGCTGACTGTAAAACTAGCCCACAGAATTTCACGTGATAATTCAATCATCGTGGAAATTGTATTACAGCAGAGAGTTTTTCTTAATTGATTTAAGTTGAATTAAATAACCATTCATTTAATTCCAGAAGATTAATCACGCAGAGGGAAGGGCTGAATGGAGTTTTCCATGAGCGTATCGTGGGATTCTTCCTACAATAACTTATATCGTGGGGTATTTTCATTCTTCAAAATATTTAAAATTCTTGAGTTTCTATGTTTAGGTGTGCTAATACTTCCTATACTCATCAGTATACTTTGGGGAGTTAGTGTTCTTCAGTTCTAATCATTTACAGTAGGCTTAGAAGCTCTCATTTCAACAAGTCGTAAATGAACGTCATTTACCGAGCATTGGGTAAACGACGTTCATATTTTGCAGATAAATAGTGTTATAGGCCTAATTCATTTTGTCTTATTTTCTTTCTCATTGTGATGCTGGTGTTCCATGAAACCGTACTCCTGCACGATTTTCGTCTATATGTTTTTTTTAATTGATCAATTCTACTGCATTATTCAAGGGTTTTTGTTGAGATGTTTCCTGCAACTGCAAAGACACTCGTTGGGCGGATGCTGTGGGTAAACACTGCCAATGATAATATCGCATTAATTGTTGAACTAATTTTACGCACACTTATTGGTTGCTGAAGATAAAATGTAGATACAGCTTCAACACGAGCACCATATTAATCATTTTGTCCTTCAAAAATTGTGTTCTGTGTGTGCAAGGACGTGAGCTTATTTCTCAGCCAATATGAACTCAGAATTAAAAGTAATCAAGTTTATCCTCGACTATGTTGGCTTAGAGCTGTAGTGTGGCTCGGTGAGATGAGAAGGCAGGTCACGACTCACGAGGGTCTCACCAGCAAAAATTGAGCATTTAATGCCTGAACTATTCATTTAATGTTACCGACCCTAATGATTAATATATAATCTATATACATCTATATAATGTATATATATATTCATGTATATATTCATGTATATAACTGACATACATAATACCTAGTCAATAAGGTACGAGTTATATGCGGTTGCACCAGGGCTCCCACTGAGGTTTCTCTCTCTTTCCCCCAGATTTGGAGTACAAATTCCCCCATATACAGCAAAAATCCCCCAAAATTAAAAAATCATAATATGGGATGGATTTACTAAAAACTGGTATTTATTACTGTATATTTTACGTACATCTAATTTAATGGTGTCAAAAAACGGACAATAATCACCAATACTTGTGTTACTGATATATCAGTGATTTCATCTATGATGATGGAGAATTTTTGCTCTTTGCGTATAGCATCTAAAGACTCGTTCATGAAAAACTATTCCATCCTGAATTACGTAACTTGATTTCGTCCTTTACATTGACAACTTGTAAGCTATTTTGCTGTTAGGGTAAATTATTTTACCCACCGATAAGAAATGATCAACACTTGAGAATGGAAGATCATGTTCGGCAAAGTATGCTGCAAGAATAAGTTCGCTTTTTACAATTTCTTCGGATTCCTTGAACGTTTCTCTTACCATAAAGTGAGCGATATCAGCGCTTGTAACTATAACAGTTATATTTCTCTTATGTTTCTCTGTATTGCTGTACTTGATGAGCATAGATTTGTCGTTACTTTTCAATGAAATATTGCAATGACCTCAGTTGGGATCATTACGATCCCGTTTCAGTCAAGTTTTCAATTCGGGCACATTGAGTCAGTCATTTCTAAATGACTGCGTGTACAAATTCATATTCTTAGAAGACGATTCAGTGTAGTCACTTATTATGGGGAAATAATAACAATTCTGAAACAAAAATGATAATCCTAAAATAATGATATCGTTATATAAATAGCATTAACTAATAAAATGAACTTAGTTGCCATCCCTATAAAGCTTTGCGTATTAAAACGCAAAATAAATATTCAAATTAGAAGAATACTCATTGCTTAACAGCATGTTACAAAGTTAGCCCCTGTAATGACAATAAATAATGGTAATGCAGATAAATAATAATAGTTACTTTGGAATAAAATAACCATGAGTTTTAGACGTGCAAACGATAGCATATCAATTCCAAGACAGCAGAGAAATTTTAAATCTCAAAAATGTCTCGATCGTAACGCTCCAAATTTGCATTTGCAACTCTAAAATGTATAAAAACACTGGTTAATAAGTCACTAAGCTCTAATAAACTAAAGACTAGGCCTTCCACACATATATAACATCTCGTAATTTTAGAGCACACAAGTAATTAATCTTTAAGAACTTCTGCGTTCCGCCTCTTTTGCCCAAGACAATACGCAGAAAAATATTTGAATTCACAAATTAATACATAAGACTCATTACCACACTTTTAACACATAATTTCATTTAATGAAAAAATGTTAATTGCAAAGTATTCGCTCAGTGAGAGAAAGCGAGAAACGATTAGTTACGCGGTGCGGTGACTGTCAGACTTTTACTGAGCGAACTCTGAGTTTGTTTGAAGAACTTTGAACTGTGGCCTGTGACTAGTGACGGTCATGAGACAGTTTCAATCGAAGCAAATTTCGTCGCAAGTCTGTTCGAAGTCGATTTAAACTTCGTTAAATCGCCTCTTATTCGTCATTACGGAGGCATTTCCTGTTTTGCATCATGACATTTACATTTGAATGAACATACGTCTGCGTGTAACCCAAAATTATTCCAGTTTCAGAATTTTTGCGTAGAAAATAATTGCTAGCGAAATTCCCCCAGGTCTATTCGTTTTTACGAGCGTTTCCCCCATTCCCCCGACTACCTGCGTTTCCCCCAGATTTGGGGGAATTCCCCCATCAGTGGTAGCCTTGGGTTGCACTGTGTCATAGAAACTAGAGCATTGGAGAGCTCCAGAATTGCGAGTAGATGCAGCAAAAATTCTTGCCATCGATAGTGCAGGGACTGCAACGTCCGCTCAAAGGCTGAATTAATTGAGCACAACTTTTATCCTAAAATAAATTATGCTAACGCTGCACTTGAGGCTGTAAAATTTGGGGAGATACCATTTCTTGTTTCTGATTTTACAATCTTGTGATGAATTGATTGTAAATCACACAATGTTACTTTACATTTCTGTGCATACATTAATAGATGTTATTTATCCTCCTTGACGGAACTGTAATATCTGTCTTTCCGCTTTTGTGTATTCCTACTTGATTTATTTGTGCAAAATGGTTTCTCCTGCTACCACTATCAATTTTCTCTCTAACTCAGTGGTTCTTAACCTTGTTGGAGGTACCGAACCCCACGAGTTTCATATGTGCATTCACCGAACCCTTCTTAATTAGAAAAATAAAATATGATTTTTTCAAATTCAAAACATAGGTATATATTTTAGTGGTGCACAAATTGAACTGTGTTGGTGCTCTTGCAAAAACAGGGGTAATTCCACACGCACGGCATAAACGCGATTCGGCACCTGTCGCCGGGATAACCACCGAATGTTAGAATGGTACAGAAGTACCTCGAATTCAGAGCCCATTTCTTTACACAGCTCACTGAAGATGCCGTGCCTCAGAGCACTATTTTGCATATAGTTCACGCAGTCCACTATTTTTAATACTTCTGCCAGTTTTGGAAGCAACGTTTTTGTTGCCAACGCATGCCTGTGCAGAATACAAAGCGTAACAATGATGTGTGGTGCATCGGCTTTCCCTACCGCACCAAAACAAGACTTTCTTCCCAGCGTGACTGGAACTCTGTCCGAACAAACTGTAGAAACCATATCCCACGAAAGACTGTTGTCTTTGAAGAAGTTTGTTACCTTCTGGGTTAAGGCGGGAATTTTTTTGCCAACCAGTCGGTGAACTTCAATTTAATATGAGTTGAAATTGCCTGCGGTA